>BMAV01002924.1:0-17117 GCA_019973955.1 Trichonephila inaurata madagascariensis
AAAGGGGTTTTTATAGATGAAGAAAGTATTTATTTATTATTCCAATATGAAATCCCTTAAAAGCTACCATTATGTCTAGGGGGGAAAAAAATCATGTTTTCAGAACTATCATGCTATTAAAGTATGGTGGTACAAAATATGTACCACCTATTTCTTAAAACTTTGGACAACCTTTATTTGAAAAACTGTTTAATATTAATATGTACCAGCTTTTATTCGATATAGTTTTGTGAGGTCTATCTAAAATAATTGTGATTATTTCCCTCTAATGCATTATTTTTGTCAAAAATTCAACGCATGAAAGAGTTAAAAGTTATCCTGATCATATGATTGCAGCTCACAACTACAAGAAATAAACTTCAATTAAGACTATAACACAGCTATGGTGCGATATTGATTGAAACGCACACAAAGCAAAACTTAGAATACAGTTGTGAATGATATTTTGAATGGTATTGTTGAGAAAAATGTTAAATAGTACGTCAATGACATTAGATGTGAATATTACTATTGACAATAACTCTTTACGAATGCGTGAACGTTTTCGGAATAAAAAATCAAGATAAAAATATACATCATGTAATATTTTTTTCTCATCTATCATTGATTTTTTAACTTGTATCGCATACTCTTAAAATGTGTGTTTCAAATCACATAAAAATTTATATTATTTTAATTATAAGTGAGAGCGGGGTAAGTGTTGTGTGACCACACACACACACACAAGTCTTTTTCTTCATCAATTTGGAACCTTTAAAATGCACTGAAGGAAGAATTTGTATACCTCTGTTATAAAAAAATTAAACTTGAAACTTATTTAAGTTGTATAAGAAATTTCGGTAAGAAATATAAATATGAGATGAAAATAGTTTCTTAAATATAAATGTTTTCCAAATCCATCTAGCTAATGTATAAGGATAAACTTATGACTTGAAACAATAGTGGTTTTATATTTAAGAATATTGGAGAAATTATTGTTTGTGTATTACAAAGTTTACTGCATTGAGATTTTATTCATGGTAGCTTTAGATATTTATTACTTAAAGTCCAGTGGAATTCGACAAAATTGAGCTATTCAGACTATAAAATTAACATGTATTGTATGTTTTCACGTTTAGAGAGTGTTTTTATTTCTGATATTGCCACAACTGTGAAAATAACATTAAAACTGAAAGTCATTCAAACGATTAATTACATGAACCTATATATGAAGATATACAAATAAATTAATTTGAAACATTCAAAGAAATAAATTGTTCTAAAACTATTCATCATAAAGTTATGAACAAATATATATATATAATATATATATATATATATATATATATATATATATATATATATATATATATATATATTTTGATCAACCGAAATCTTCAAAAGATTGGATTTTCTTCAGATGGCGGGGTTTTATGGCGTGGTGTCTAGGGGTTTTTTTGGGTGTGTTAGTTAATTTTGAAATAAAAAGGCCCAAAAAGTTCAAAAAAATGTTGAAAATAAACAATTTATTAAATTATAGGGGAGTATTTACATGGGGAATATTTCAAAAAAATAGGGAAAATTAGATAAGCATATTTCGGAAATGGGGGGTTAGATCACAACTTTTTAAGGGGGGGCAATTGGTTTAAATTCATTATGGTGCTATTAAGACTTACCGCCGGCGCGGGCGAATGATAGAAAATCGTTATGGTACTATTAAATTTACCGCCTGGCGCGGACGTCGCTGACGCCAAAACGACTTCTCGATGAATGTTAGTGGGCCTCTGGCAAAAAAAGGTTCTTTCGGCTTTTTAAAAAAGGGCGCTAGATGGTTGATGTGGAATATTTTTTGATTAAATTGCCGACCTCGGTAAATGTGATAGATCTAATTTCTTACAAATGGAATATCCAATATATATATATATATATATATATATATATATATATATATATATATATATATATATATATATATATATATATATAAAAAAATCTCATCAATTTTCACTAGAATAAATTTTTTTCCTTCAATGTTCCCCCGGACGTCTATTAGTTAAAAAGGTCGGAAGGAAGATTACCATATTCAAAATCCCCTATTTATTCAAAGAAATTGAACAACAACACAAATTCTATTAATCAAGTTAAGAGATGCACCCAAATACTAAATATTGAAAGCCATAACGAGGTAGACGAGATACGAGAAGTCTTAATTAATTGGATCACACTTACGTACTGGCAATATACCTTCTAATTCCAAGCGACCTCATCCAATTTAATTAACTAGTTGAAAAATTATCAATCCTTAATATTACACTAATCAGTTACGTATTCACGCTTCACTTCATGTTTAATCTATCACCACTATCCGTTAGCAGTCTAACCTCTCTCTCCCTCTAGCGATGCACGTTAAATCTGTCGAGAGCTGAAACGTCCCCTTGGTGGGTGTGATAGTTGGAGAGAGGGGTGCCAGCTCAGGTGTCGTCCACGTCACTTGCCATGGTTCAAAATTACGTGGTCCGTCAAAAGCCCTCGTTTTAGCTGAACGGGGTGCGACGTTAATATTCAATCAAATCCAATCAATCTCTCTCCCTCTAACTTGGAAGTTAAATCTTTATATACAAATCTTAATTTACATACCCACATCTTCTTCGGGGGAAGGTTTATAATAGCATAAATTTAAAAGACCCAATATTTCCCAAGATGATTAGTTGAAAAGAACGCGGAAATAGACCCGTCACAATTTGTCTTTTTAAAAACATGCAAATTCTATTTTTAAAACCATAAGTTTCTTTCTTCTACAAACTTTCGTCGATTTCATTCTAAACCTTTTTCTCACTCTAAGAGTGTGTGTTTTTCATCGTGGGATACATATGAAATACATGTGGAAGAACAGAAACATACAATACAAACAGAAGAATATAGACATTTTATTACAAATGATGATCCCAGCATATAACAGAAGGGATGCGCTGCTTTCCATTCGAGACGGGAATCCATTACAGGCAAAAGTCCGACTTCTTTTCCCGAAGAAATACACATCCATGCCTTACTCGGAATTCGAACCCAAACCCACTCGGTTACAAGCCGAGGGTCATATCCACCACACTGGCTGGGTGGCTGTGTGTATCGATAATTTATTGAAATAATATTCTTCGATGCAAAAAGTTACAGAAGTTTTCTGTCCAATTTCTGGCAAAATGATCAAGTAGTTATGTTGACAAATGGTCATCATCCGAACAACTCATGACCTGCGATATTTCTGTGGGAATTATGGGTTTGGACCCTGGTGCCACGGGTTTTACCCGCTGTAGAGTGTCCCCAAAGTCCTCACGTTGACTTGTGGTGCACAGTTTGGAAGGTGAGATGCCAGCTCAAGTGTCATCCTCATCAGTTGACCGACGTTTAAAATTCCCAAATCCGTGGCTAATGGCCTTCGAGCTCCCTACCATTGCAACTTTAAAAAATCATACACACCACAACAGATTTTATTAGACCTACTTTATTACGCTAACCCTTAGAAAGTAGGGTTTTTCTTTTTATTTTTAAATTATTTTGTGCTTATACATTTTTTAATCTACGCAACTGCTTAAACTTTTGTATTTTTAAAACTTCATTAAAAAATAAAACTTATCAACTTTTTTTCAAAGGAATTAATTGTATTAAGAAACAATTTAGATCGCCCTCTAAGAGGCCGTTATAGCAGTGGTCAAGGTCATGGACTCGTGACAGGCGTGGCATGAGTTCGAGCCAAGTGTCGCTGAAGACCCGCTGTGCAGAAGCAGCCGATGCACGTTAAATACGTCGAGGCTCAAACGTCCTCCGTTTTGAGGTGTGGAAGTTAGGAGAGGGAGGTGCTAGCTCAACACAGATGTCGTCCTCGTCCTTGACCTTGATTCAAAATTACGAGTCCCTTCTGCCAAAAGCCCTCGTGAAGCTTTATAGTGCGACGTCAATATAACTCCCTCCCCTCTCCATTCTTTAGTAAAAGAAAATATATATTCACTGAAATAAAATTATTTTTGTAGTTCTCCAAATTGTGTTTTGTTTCCCCTGTGCTTAAATAGCTGCTTACATTAAAACCCCCAAAGCATCTTAATTACATAAGGAAGGAAAAAAAATTTATGGAAGTAAAATTTATGTCCTTTTATAGTAAACATTTTATTTTTCAAAAAGCCAGAAAACGAACAATAGCGGTGTTTTATGTCCGACAAGCATTAACGATTTGTAAAAGCGGCAAAACAGTCATGGCCTTTTACTTTGTTGACCAGAATCGACCAATCAGGGGAGTTCATTTCCTGCTATAAAGAGTCACAATCACTTTGACTTTTCGAGCGTCGAGATATAAAAGTCTTCGATTTTATATCTGTTTTTTTTTCTACGACGGTTTCGTTAGTGAAATACGGTTTCTATTTCTAAAGAAAAATAAACAACCTAATCATTTTTAAAAAAAAATTATCTTTTTTAATGTCCTTCATTTTAATTAAATATTTTAATTTAACCTAATTTTTCAACATTTCGAATTCTTTTCTTGAAATTTATTAAGTATTCTGAATATTATATAATTAATTGTTCTTATAGTGTGCTTTAAGAACTTTCGGATTGAAACGCTTTTTCAGGTAAGGAAATTTTAGTTAAAATTCAAAATTGAAACTAAGCTAATTTTAATTTACCTTCCTTAAAAAAATTTTGGGAACATTTTGTTATTACAAATTTTTCTTTTTCATTTTTCTGTAAAAGTTATGTTTTTAAAAAATTAATTATTTTTTAAAAAATTTATTTTCACTCCATCTGGCAAAAAGAAATAAGTATATAATTAATTTTTACTTATTCTTATTATATTAATAATAAAATATCCCATTATTTAATAAAAATATGGGTGAATTTGTAAAAGAAATTTAATTTGTTGATTTATGATTTATGGAAAGGATTATTAAAAACATTTAACACTTTTAAATTTCTCGTAAAATAATGATTAAATATTATATATACATTTAATAGAATTCATTAATCAAAATTTAGGGAATAGATGTGCAAATAGAAGAAAATTCAACAGGAAACAACAATTTTAAAAGAAAAATTTCAATAATAAATTATTTTTTAAAAATTTTAAATTTTGAAGTTTTTTTTAATGTTTAAAAAAATCAGATCGGTTAAAACAATGTCTTTTGTTATAGTTATCTAAAAAAATAAATTCTATGACAGTTCTTAAATAAATGTTTTACAAAATAATTTTCTGGATTCCCATTTTTAAACATTGTAAGAGCTATTGCAGCATTTTTCAATTTTTAATAATCATTTATAATTTTTCTTTTTGGCTAATTAATATTTCCATATTTTTTTAAAACATTTTGTATAACACTTTGTTTAAATATTTCTAAATGGAATTTTATCCCAACGCTACTACTATACAGAATAAATTTTTAAATGTTCTTAAAACTACTTGGATTAAGATCAACAAACTGTATTAAAAGCGTCTAACTTTTCTTTTGAACTTTTATCAATATTTAAGTAAATCTAAATACATAAATAGTGAAAAACTTGCAAACTATTAAAATTCGAACTATACTGCTTGAAATGTATGTTTTCTCTCCAACTTGAATAAAACTCAAGAACTTTGTTTCTACTCGCGTTTAAAACGGTGGACAAAATTTTGTTTTATATTTAACCTTTTAATCTTAAGTAAGTGAGATAATATTTGGGTAAGTTTATCAGAAAACTGTCTTGATATTTGTGGGATATGTTCATTTTTCTCAATGTTTGTATAGAATATTAAAGTACGGAAATCAGCAACTACAGCATAGTTCCCCACCCCTTTTTAAATGCATCTTAATTTTCTCCTCTTTTTTGGGTGTAATTTTTGAACATATCTATTATTACAAAAAATTATGTAAAATTTGGGCTGAAATATTATATTTATAATTTTGTAATATCAACGTTTATATATCTGAATTAAGTTTTTAAGCGTCTGAATAACAGTAGAAAAAGATGATTGCTCTAACCAGATTGATAACCATGGTATCAAAATGTTAGTTCAGTTTTAAAATGTTAAAATCGCTTAACTTAATTTTTTTTTTATTTAAGAATACCACACAATTCTTCTCTGTCGCATTTATCCAAATTTTTAAAATTGAGTTACTGCGTTATATCGGTAAATTGAATTGACGTCATATATTTTTATTTCGCTTTTCTAATTATGTTGTTGCAAAATAACTTTTTCAAATGTTGTGCGTATCAGAAACTGGTATAATTTGCTCTAATTTTTTTTCCTGGTCATTTAAATTAGTTAAGACTTCTATTTGTTTGTACGATGCATCAAAGAACTAAAAAATATTTAGAATTATTTTACAATGCTCTTCATAGCTTGTATATATTAAAATATATTCTTTGTAATTTCACTTTAATATCTAAATATTTCAGTAACGTAACGTATGAACATTTTTTAAAAGTTTACATAATGTTTATTTTTATACTTATTTCAGCAAAACGAAATTATTTGCTTAAAATTCTGGCATAGAAAAAAATTTAATATTTTTATATAAAAGGGTTGTTAATAAAATGCATGAGAAATTTAAGTTGTGTTTTCAGATCATCTGCATTTAACCCTAATTTAAAACATTACAGAATGCTCTTTTTCTTAAAAATTGTAAAACTTGTAATTAGATATAAAAAAAAATTAATTACAAACTTAAGCATGTAAATTCTTGTCTTGTAAAGTTTTACTCTAAAAACACTCAAAAAGTTAGTTTAAAGTCTTAATTAATTCAAAAAATGGAAGAATTTATTTATTGACGAATGTTATGTAAACCTGATAATTTTAAAAGTATCGTTCTTTATTGTTGAAACTACTTAGTTTTATTGTAAGTTAAATGAAAAACTTAAAAATAAGAAATTTAACGTCGAAAAAAAAATTTTTTTTTGGCATTACTGAGGAATTGTTTTTTTTTTTTTTTTAAAAAAAATAATAAAAGAGAGTACTGAGATTCTTAATTTAGAAAACAAAAAAAAAAAGTGGCATTTCAGTGAAACATCAATAAGTACTCATTTTTTTTATGTCCAATCATTTCGAAATTTTGCATACAAATTCATTTACACATTGTATGCCAGTAATTTAATTTTCTAGGTCAATGAATGTTACCTTCGGTCAGAGTGTGGGGCCACGATGGTCGAGTGGTCATGGTCGCGAATTTTTGGCCGTCGTTGTCGAATCGTGAGTCTTAGTCCTGATGCCTCTAAAAGGTGTTTCTCAAACTTTTTTGGTTGACGGCATTCTAAAAATGTCTAGCAGTAAACCTGAAAAAAAAAAGGTAATACAAAAATAAAATCAAAAAGGTTCCAAAGTCGTCAAACAAGTTCGCATTTCATCATCGACTTTTAAAAAACTTTCTCTTTTTTAAAAATAGTTTGTTAATGCTGAAAATGCAAATTTATGGAACCACGGAGATACAAAAAGCAAAAGAAATGTGTTATAGCTTTCAAGCTGATTTTAGAGTAAAAATTTTAAACAGAAAATCAAAACTCATCCAATTTTTTTTCCGAAGAATGTTAAACAGTAAAACATGATTTGTCAAATACTTTTTTTATCTGTTCTTTTTCTGTTATCAAATTTAATGTCTTGCAAATTACAAATGGATTGAAATAGCTGAAAGCTAATTTCAAGCCAGTTTTGAATCAATGTGAATTACAATTGGGAAAATAGCAATATCTAACGAAAACGTAAGAACTAATTTTAAAAGTATTTTTTAGTAAATAATTACATATGCGCTATTTCAAAATTACAAAAACCCCATGCAATTTTAATTTTGTCAAAACCCTTTTCGGCAATTTAACAATTATCGTGGCACAGAGGTTGAGAAACACTACTCTTAAGATCAACAACATGTAGAAGGGCTAATACACGTTAAATTTGTCAAGGCTCAAAATCTTCATTTTGATGTGATGGGGAAATTTGGAGAGGTTGTCAGCTGAGGTGTTTTGCCCTCATCACACATTTGAATGTAGTCAAAAATTACGAGGTCATTAGCTCACGTGCACCTTCAAAAGTACTGACATTGAAATGCAGAGTCGACACTCTCATATAATTTTCTGCCAAGAAGCTGACATCTGGAACCAGGAGCATTCACAATTTTTTCATGAAATAACCTCCCAGCCAGCTAAGTGCATTTTCTGTACAATGAACTTTTTCTCTTGTGGACTAATTTTTTTTTCTCCTATTTTTGAAATATTTCTGGACACATTTCGTGTTCTGTCTTTTAACACATTTTATGGTGGTCTAAATCTTGAACTGGTCTTATTAGGTGCCTAACTCACCGCGACAGCAGTAGGAGTACTGGGCGATTCAGCAGAGTGCAACCCAACTGTCCGCGGTTATCAGTACAATGGAAACATCTTCTATATCCCCTTTACTCTTAGTGGAGCTGTCTCATGTCCCCGTGTTTTTGAGCTAGTCTCCATTCATTTATAGTGTTGATCCGTCGTATTGGTAACTTCGCGTTTTCGCTAATAACTCGAAATTTTCAAAACACGTAAGAGCATGAGCATCAAAAGAAATTTGAGAATTCTTCAGGGGAAGTGGATAAAAGGCAGTCAAACTTTCCTTACAGGTTTTGCATTTTTCTTTTTTCTTTTGATAGTAGTAAGATATATAAAATAAATATATATTAATTTACAAAAAGTTATGAATAATTGCTTTTTTATCGTATAGTGTTTATGAATTTCAAAATATTTTATGCGGTTTTATAAAAGTATGTAAAGATGAAACTTACTCTATACTCAACGAATTTTCCATACAATGAAGACTTTTCGGGATTTAGCGACTTCACGTTATATAGAGTTCCAGTGCCATCTCAAGCCTGAATTGGCCAAAACTTGCGTAACTAGCATTGTATAAAAACAGGTATCAGTTGATTATTTATCCTCTGTCGTTGTTGGTAATATAGAGGAATTTTAAACGTTTATTATTCTGCGACAAATATCATGATTGGTTTCAAATAACCAAATTATGATAAAAGAGCAGAATCTTAATAACAAGAAAAGAGAAACTAAATGTAACGTACGAAGCTAATGTTTTCGGGATGAATATTGTTTTGTTTTCAATATCGCACAAAAATAAATATTTTTAATCTCCACGTTACTGTCGAATTTTTGATAACAGCAAAGTGCTTATGTAATGAAAGATTAGATAAAAAAGCACTTTTAACAAACTATCAAACATTGCAAATATTTAAGTTTCATTTACTAAAGTGATACAATTTTTCAACTGTTAAGCAATTAAATGAGTCCCGGAGATTATTCCTCTTTTGTCATATTCTCATTGTAAGTATATTTTAAGATACAGAAGTGTCCTAATTAATTATGGATAAATTCGTAACCTCTTAAAAAATTAATTGGTTTTGGCATTTTTGTTTTGAATAATGATTTAATTCATGAAATATAATTCATACTGAAGAACTATTCTAAAATTACTTGATTAAATGGTAATTTAAACTTACGCAAAACTTCTGTTTTAGAAGTGGCCACTTGATGAACTGAAGTGAATATAGGTATCGGATCGTGGCTTGCCTTGTCACGAGTTCGATTCGGTACCACTAAGAGAACCACCGTGTAGGGGAAACCGATACACGTTAAATCCTGTCGAGATTGAAATGTCCTCCCGTTGGTGTGAATTGTGGTTGTTAGGAGAGAGAGAGTGCAGCTCAGGTGTCATCACGTCATGACCATAGTTCAAAATTACATGGTCGTCATAAAACCCTCGTGTAGCTGAACAGTGCGACGTTAATATTCAATCAATCAGTTCTGTTTTAGAATGTAAAATGTTTTTTTATTAACATCATAAACTTTATTCTTTGTCCATCAATCTGACAGATTTAAAATGCCTTTCCTTTTCGAAATTCTTACTGGGGCTATGAAATCTAGCAATTAAATCATAAGAAATTTATAAACTGGATAGAATCATTAATATATTCCAACTAACAATGAACAAGATTTAATTAAGATGCTAAAACTTACTGCCGGATAATTGAAAAATAGCCATGAAAGTTTATTTATATATTTGTATACTACAACAATATAATATCTATAAATTCGAAAACTTTGATTTTTCTAAGAAGGTTTTCTTGCATATATCGAAATATTGTTTGATTGAAATTAATTGAAAATTTATCACTAATGCAAAAGTTAGCATAGAATCCTTGAAACGTAACGGACTTACTTGCTAAGTGACTTTCATTTTTTTTCCTCTTACCTTTACCAAGAATTTAGTTAAATAGTGCTTGTGTGAATAGCAACTATACATAGTTTTAAAAAATATATTTTTCTCGTTTGTCAAAAGGTTCCTTTAACGACAATAAAAGACAACCTAGTATTTGCAAACCAGGATCCCATAATGTTCGATTGTAAAAATATCGTTATTCTACCATTATTTCATTCAATTATCTTCATTTGTTTGAATTCTGTTCGATTTTTTTATAACTAGAGATCGTTTTTAAACATTCTGCGAATAATTGCTGTTATTTTTACCACCCATTTTATTTATATTAATTACCTTAATTTTATTATCAATTAATATCAAATGTGCAAGATTTGTGAATATTGAAATATAGCTTCATTTCATATTCCGGAGAATTAATTGAGAAACTAATCTCTTGAATATAATTCTTGTCTTAATAGTGAATTTGTAAATAAGAGAGAAAGTGGGAACTTCTCTTATTTAAGTTCAACGTAAAATATTTGCATTTTTTATTTATATAAAGAATTTTACTCTAGTGTCGGAAATTTTCTCGATCGATGTAACAGAAATTTTATAACTTATCTTAAGACGAGTTTGCTGTTGTATTGAAGCTAATTCTCTTAATTCAATAAATATAGATTTGAATTCTTTTTCAGAAGTAAAAATATTATCCTGATATATAAAACAATACCTAATATCACTGGCGTAGCTATTTCTGAATGGGACCCGTATCAAACTCCTTCGGGGCCCTTTTTTTGGAAATGAAAGCCTTTTTAGTGGTACTGTAGTAACACATGTTGGAGCCTCTGTAGCAGGGGAATTTGTGTCATTGATACGGTATAGCTTCTCATGTATATTTAAATCAAGAAAATAACTAAATTGCATATTGTTATTCAAATAACCAAATATTACGTTCTCTTGATCAGTTTCTTAAAATAATTCTACTGATGTACCAAGTAAATCAAGAATATTCATGAGAATATGGGTATATTTTATTTTTTATCCTATATTATATATTATTTAAGAAGGATATATATTATTTGAGAAGCATATTATATATTATTTGAGAAGCATATTTATAATCTAATGCTGAAATAGAGAACGTGTCTGATTTTGAAGTGTCAAATGGATTTTTTGAAGGAATTCTAATTTTATAGGGAAAAGAATATCCCCATTATATATAGATTTTTCAAAATAAATATATATTTTTGCATAGCTTTTTTAAATTACCGTTTGAGTAAAATGTTACTTATAGCGATGCTAATATTAGGTTCATCATATAATCATAGAATTCTGTGTTATTTGCTTGAATTAACATTTTACTGTGGTAAAACTATGTAACTACGGAACTCGTAAAAATATGACTTTTATCTTTCGAAAAATGCTAAAGTAAGGAAGATGATGCTTGTTTTAGGGTTTTATTTACCAAGCTTTTTTGACCTCAGTACATGAAAAATTTGATGCTGAGTCCTATTAGATGTGCCATCGTTACCATTATTTACCACAATCGGGTCTCTAGTACAACCAAGACTCGAACTCACAAGACTTTCATATAATCAACTACGAAATATTTCTTCTAAACAACTACTATGACTGCTTTTTTCTCGAAAGAATTCCATTTTTTAGGAATCTCTTTTTATTTTAAGTTTAACAATGTATAAATGTACACGAAATAAAATTACAGAGGAGAGGAGTTCATTATATAAAAAAGTTCGTTGATTAAATATGATTAATGTTTTAATATACTATTCAGCAGAGTTTAAAAGTATACAAATATAATTTATACCTTATAAAAAATAACATTAATGCATTAATATTATTTTAATTTCTTTTATTTTTTAAATTCCTATTATTAGTTCACTCTCTCCCTATATATATATATATATATATATATATATATATATATATATATATATATTGTTCAAGTACTAATCGTTAATAAAATACCTCTATTCATCCCATTCAAGTGCAAATACATTCTTTTTAAACTTGTAGTGGATGACACTTGATGTTAATACAGTTTTTTCAAATATTAACTCATTAATTAAATTTTAATTTAGTTTTAAATTTATTCTGTGTTATTTCTGTAGTATTCAAAACTAGCTATAACGAGATGATGCCCGTACGGTTTTAACTTTAGTAAAGAAGTGACGTTAAAAATTTATATTAACGTTCATTACATATCAGTACGAAAGATTTGTTTTCGAATAATAGGGATCACAGATATTATCCAATACATACTCTGCTTTTAGACGCCAGATATGATAAATACTACTGTAATTTATTGAAAGCATTTATATATGAGAAAATACGAGATGTATAATTTCTAAAAGAAAAATAATTTAGGATTTACAACGCCCACCACTAAGTTTTTCTTAACATTATTTCGCATAACAGGTCTATGATAAAATGAGGATTTCAATTTGTGACACGACAGGCACATCACGAGTCCCAAAATTTTAAACCACTTTAAACTAAACTTTTCCTGATTTTAAACCACTGAGCTACAAGCTACAATAGATTTGAATGGTAATATGCACTGAAATTCTTTTCCTTGATTTATCTAATACGATAACTCTTAAAAATTCACGTGAATTTTAGAAAGTATTGATTATAAACAAATATATTCGAGAGAAATGTGTGAAATATTGAATTGGGTAAAGGGAATAAAAAAAATTCAGCACATCTTTATTTAATTTTAGTATTGATGCAAGCATGTAAGATTGAAATTTGTTTTTATCTAAAAAAAAACTCTAAATCTGTTCTAGGACCCAC
Organism: Trichonephila inaurata madagascariensis; assembly: GCA_019973955.1. Taxonomy (NCBI): domain Eukaryota; kingdom Metazoa; phylum Arthropoda; class Arachnida; order Araneae; family Nephilidae; genus Trichonephila; species Trichonephila inaurata. Next base: position 12,980 of record BMAV01002924.1, read on the forward strand.
CATTTAACATTTTAAAATTTATAATGTGTAACATATGTATAATGTGAGAGGGTTATATAGGCTATAAAACGTCCCTCATTTTAGAAACAGAATTCTTTATTATATTTATGAGTCGGTAACCTTGCCTCATTATCGTTTTTCCTGCATTGAAGTAACAAAATCAGTCTGAGCACTGTTTCTGTGACCAATTTCCGCTTCCTGACCTTCAAATCAGAGGACCACTTCGTTTCTTATGTCTTTTTTATAATTATTTATCGAGATGTTTTGTTTTCATTAACTATTGTTTTGAATTTTCATGTCTCTGAACTAAAAATTAACTTCGTAATAGTAAGTTTTCGTTTGATTGTAGTTAATTTATCTCGAAAAATCTTGAATAATATTAACAGTACAGTTTTTGTTTTGTGACTTGAATAGTTTAAATATTATTGTTCTCGGTTACATTTTCAAATTAAAGGGAAATTATAAATAAAATGTTTTAATACAAGAAAAAGTATTAAATTCAAAACTAATTGAATAAAATCATTTTAAATAATAATCTATGCTAAAATTTAATGATTATAGTTCAAAACTTTGGGGTGTTTTAATATTTAAATATTCAAAATTTTTTGTTTCTGGAAAAACCATAATTTTAATAAAGAAAAAAGTTTTAAGAGAATAAGTTTTATAAAACATTCACACACTGATCTTTGTTTTAAAATTCATAAATTTCTGTTTGGAAAATTTTTTCATTTATTGCCCGCTTTTCATATTTAAAATTCTTTTTATTATTTTTTTTACTTTATCTTAGATAACTTTTTAACGCACTTTTAATTTTTATTCATGCTTTTCAAACTTTAGAGCAAATTTTAACAGTAAATAAACAAGTAGAATATTGATAACTTCCTCTCTTAAATTGTATTTATACTTATCAGTCATTAAAATTGAATTTTCCAGTAAATTTTAAAATATGTATATGTGAAATATTTCTATAATTAGATAAAAATGAGAAATATTATCCTTACAGTTTACACTTGAGCTAGCAGTTTATTCTTCAAACTTTCCTACTACCGATCAATATTGCGAGTAATTTTGGTAATTACTTTATGTTTAATTAAATAAAACTGATCTATTTTTTTAAATGAGAGAAAATTAAGCTTTAAAACTTTATCTGGCGTATTAAATTTAATAGAAATAATTCATGAGACTTTATATTGTATTACAACAACTACGTCAGATAGTAATTCACTTAACAAATATTTAATGGCTCTTAAATTTCCATTCGTGGGGTGATGTAAAAAGCAAGCAAGCGAGGTGCTTGTTTATATATCACTAACATTAATAAACCGAATTTCACATTTAAGAGGTGTATTAAAAACCAATATTGTAATTACAATTTAATTACAATCTAATGGAATAAATTTATGTGACGTTATACTCCCATGACAGCTTCCAGTCAATTAGTTCACGCGCCTCGCTCTGTTTTCAACTTTTGCTTTTTATAGAAACTTTATTTCAAAAAGTACATATTTGATAATAGAGTAATAATTCGTAGAATAGTTAATCAAAATGCACTTCATTCAAAATATCCGTATAATGTAAATTTTTTTTTATTATTATTATTTTGGAAAACTTTTTGAAAAATCTTAACACTTGAACATCTTTACCCAATTATCAAATTTGAATTTGTATCTATTTATAAGTAAAACAATAAGTGCACCGGATGTCAATTTTGAATTCAATAAAGGACACGCAAATACAGTTATCATGTGACCGTTATGAACTTAGCCCATTAAAAACGATATTTGTTTGCTTCTATAAAATTCCATTTCCAGCCAATTTTCTAAACTGACTCTTGAGGTATGTGTCATGCTCAAAGTAAAAACAACCTACTTTACCTCAAATGATCCAGTAAATAATATACGAGGGGAGGACTATGAAATAATATATATCTACTTTTACACTCAAATGTACAACAAAACCAAATTAAAACAAGACAAATTTGTAAAACGTTTAAATTATAATAATTACAGGAAATTCTAGCGTAAAAAGAATTTTAAAAAGTTGATCGAAAAAATAATATATATTTCAGAATTATTTAAAAATATATCTGCAAAAAAAGATTTAAATATAAACTACGAATGTGTAGCATTATTTTCAAAAAGAACGCGCTCTCTTAACGTGTATAATTTTAAGTATTAAAATTCTTTATGTATCTTAACTCTAAATCGTCTTATTAACATGCATAAGATATTCTAATTGTACAAAAGAAGTTCGTATAAAAAAATGCAATATTTTTGCAGTATAATTTTTATTACTTTTTTATTATATTAATTTACCTTTAAAAATCTAAGCAAATATTTTCTCAAAAAACGGGGGGAAATGCCTTTATTTAAGCATATACTACCTTTTACTCTTTAGAGTGCACTTTATTTTGTTTATATAAACAAGTAATATATATAAAAATAGTTTTAAGTCAGAATTCCTACTTAGATCAACAAGGAAAAATTTTATTTATTTACTTTTATTAAATAGTTGCGAATTAATATAAATATGTATATATTTATATTAATTAGCTTACTGATAAGTGGTAGTGGTTTTAATTATCGCGTTAAAGTATCGTATTGATAAGCTGCATTCGTCCAACTGAATAGCGCAACGTGAAAAAAACCTTTTCAGAGTTTTGACACAAAGTCGCCAAAAGAGGTCGCTAAGTCGCCAACACGTGGCTCAGCCAGTAGTAATTCTTTTAAATAATTAGTTTTAATCCGAGGTGGTACCCATTTAATTATAATTAAATTATTGTATTGTCATCCAAAATGATCCTGTATATAAAATTTCAGCTCAATTCAGCGTTTTAAAATGTTTTTTATAAAGTTAAAAATTCCACCAAGATAAATAAATAAATATACAAATATATAAATAAATACATAGACAGTGCGAGCTAATAGTAGGAATTGAATAAAGCGGCCATCCGTTGAGAAATTAAGCAGATTTTTTTTTTAAGACTTAATAATATGGGCATTGATAATGGGAAGTAGAAAAGAACTTTTAAGACTCCCTTCTATATATACTGACAATTTTAAGTGACTGTGTTAGCCTAATGTTAATTATCTGCCTTGATTTGCTTTTTTTTCTCGAGTCGGTTCCGGTACCCAGAAGGGTTAATGCCCTTAAATCTGTCGAAATAAAAAACCCCCCCGTTTGGGGTTTATTGGAAGTTTGGAGAGTGTGTCAGCTCAGATGTTATCCTTTCCATTAGATCAGGGTTCAAAATTGTGAGATCCGTCCCCAATAACCCTAGTGGGGCTTTGGTGAGGCGTTCAGAAACATACAATCAACCGACCATTTTGAATTCATGATTGTAATGTTAATCCTATCAAAAAAATTCTTATCTTCCTCTTTATACTTAGATCATTGTATCGATTTCATTGCAATAAAGTACAGCGCCGAAATAACATTACCAAAATATATTCAAAGAAATAAAATTACCATAGGACTAACATTTTGCATTCATGAATTTAAAATAAACGCTTGAGTGAGTGTTTAAAAGCATTGCACTCAAAAGCAACAGGAGGGCTTATAGAAATGAACCTCGTAATTTTGAATCACGATCAAGGGACGAGGATGACACCGGAGCTGGCACCCCCCCCCAAACGCCTCCACGTTGGATTTAATTCCAACAGATTTAACGTGCATCCCTCTTTCCAGGAACACTGGGCCAGTCGACTCGCTGGTCACGAGTTCGTGACCATAACCTCTAGGCAACCACGTTTCTTGGCCGTGGTAGAACTGAACCTTTCATGTAGACTAAATATAACACTAATGCTACAATTATTCTGAATATCAGAGCAAGAAGTAACCAGATATAAAGGGATAATAGCCGTTGTTGCCGCACATTCCATAAATTCCATAACTGTAACTGTAAAAAAGCGTGTTTTTAAAAATATATATATATATATATATATATATATATATATATATAACCGTTTTATATATACAACTAATTTTGGTACTTATATACGTATTATCGTAACAATCACCACCTCCGTTAATAACTCTCTAAGTTGGCAACCCCTATTTCCTGTGTGACATACGTGCTGAAATTTGGGATCCCTGTGTTTTTGTTTTTTTTATATAGGCAATAAGGGTTGGGTAATAA
>BMAV01002925.1:0-79570 GCA_019973955.1 Trichonephila inaurata madagascariensis
TTTTTATAATTTTTTAAATAAATTATCCTTTGTTTTCAACTTTTCAATATGCTCGCGTCCCCTCCTAGGGATATCACGCCCCTCTAGGGGGCGCACCCCACAGTTTGAGAAACGCTGACTTAAGCGCCACTGTGGGGAGTAATGGATGCTGAAGCCTGTTATATGGAACTGGGCATCAAAATCATATTGTGGGAGGTTAAAAGTAAGCAGATGAAACCGGAAATTCAGTTTTTATCCTCCTCGCCTTACCATGGTTCAAAATTACGAAATTCAATAACACTAAAACTCGTATAGCACTAGTGTGACATTAATGAAAACTAAAAAGGTTTAACATGATTGGAATATCATTCAATTAGCGTAAAGACATTTAAAATTCGCATCGATCAATAAGTAAACTTCTATTTTATTGTTTATTGAAAATAAATTGTCTAAGATTTCTTTGTGAAAGCATTTCGTGTAATTTAACTCAACGGAATCGTAGCAAGAATCTAACTTCGAAAGGTTCAATGAGATTAATTGAACGGTGTTAATATGCCTTTTAAGAATAATTGCTGTATTTCTCTGGTCAAGTTTCATGCACACAGTGAAGTATATCCAAGAAGAGGGGGGAGTACTGACAGTTAGTATGAGTTTCCGCCTCTGACGTATATATACGTCTCACTCAACGTGTTCCCCGGACATAAATATACGTCTTTCCGAAATTCAATCCTTTTCTTTGTTCTCATATCAACAAAAATATTCAAAAGGCTTTGTTATGCAATTAGTAACCTTGACAGTGTTTGCGAAGGATTTACTTATTTCAGAGGAAAATTTGCTTATTTATGCATTTTTTTTTCTTTCCAATACACCGTATGCACATGCCTATGTGAAAAACTATCGCAATGGCAAGCGAATTGAGTAATTTTAATTTGAAGTTAAGGGATTAAACAATAAAATAGGGAAGTTATTCGTAATGAAAGGTATGCGTGGAAAAATAGTGAGTCAAGGTCCATTCAACGAGTGATGTGAAAGTGCCAACGTGTTAGTTCCTCCTTCATCATGGCCTCTTTAGGCCTTACGTGATTTTAATCTCATAAAATTTAAAATCATATCATTTATTGATCACTAGGCTAAATATCTTTTTGTGTGTCATGTCTCACAAGGATCTCTATTTTGCAAGTTTTCATTTCCATTCTTAAGATAATAAAAGTCTGTATGTAATGTTACGAGACGAATCATGTTTCAAATACAAGTAAAACACCCGTACTAAACTGGTAGATTCTATCGGAGTAAATTTTTGCTTATTTTGGACCTATCCAACAAATACAGTGAATTTAATTAACAGGAAACAATTAGCACACATGAAATTCACATTAAAGCATTTAAGATCTACTATAGCGAGAAGTCAATATTTGTGCAACAGTACTAATCCGTAATCACAATACCGCATTTAGCTGCTTAGTACAATTGCTGTCAAGCTGTGACTGGATCTTTACTTCTTTGCATCATCTTTACGTAGGCCGTGAAGAAACGTTTAAGGCTTTCTGTCCAAATAATCAACTTGATGTCTTCTATGTTCTTCTGTTAATAAAGTCCCGTGTGACGCGTTACAGATCTGCATTAATGGCAGCATGGGTGTAGGTGCTGTCTCGGATAGTAGAATGTTCATCAATAAAAGCGTGTAAAAAGGAGGGATGGTATTAGTATCAGTAAAATAAATTTTGACTGTTGCTCAGTTTTTCGGGCAGAACTCTTAGCTATTGAAGAGGCTTTGAAATTTTGTTTTAGAGTGTCAATACAGATATTTGGATATTCAGTGATAGGCGAAGCTCTATTTAGTATCTATCTAATTAGTGGAGGCTTGGTGACAGAACGACAACGAGTATTGTCCAGCTATTAAGGTATCCGACTACGTTCGGAACCGTGATTTTAAAAAAGAGCATAAATGGATAATTTTCATGATATTTAGTATAATTTAGATTTGAATACATGCATAAAACTGTTTTATATAAGGACATTTTGACAAAAAAAATTATTTAAATATGATATTTAGGCAAAAAATTAACTTAGAATAACCTTTTTTTCAAAATGTTCTCCTTTTGTGAAAAATGCTTCTATTATAATAATATTTTGCCTCTATATATAGCTCAGACATTTATACAGAGGCTCAACTATGAATTTTAAAAAATTCACATTATTTTCAGAGTTACAACCCTATGAAATAATTATCGGCGTTTTTTTCCTAAAATTTCTCCCCTCTGTTGTAAAACATGGATAAACCCACTTCTGAGTTATATATTTCAAAAATTCTAGTTGAGCCTTTGTACAGAGGTCTGAGTTACATACAGGCAAAATATTATTATAAGCCCTGAAAGACTAATTTACCCAAAGGTTCACCTTTTTAAAGTATCGTCAATGTAGCTTATAAGTTGTTAAATTTAGTACAAAAAATAATTAAATTTTAAGAACTTTTACTAAATATAATATTAAAAACAAATAATATAAAAAAAAATAGTTTTAAAGTCAATTCCTACTTAGTTCAACCAAAAAACTTTGTTTTAGTTATTTTTTTAAGTAATTACAATTAATATAAATATGTATATACATATGACAAAATCATAATATTAAGTGGCAAAATAGAAAGCAAATTTTTCCTTGTAATAATCAATGTATGCTTTCACCATCTATTGCCTTCATTCAGAACAAATTTAATTTTTTTCTCCCATATAAAACTAAAATTAATTAATGTTGAAAAAACTGTATTAACATCAAATGTCCTCCCCTACAAGTTTAAAAAATGTTTTTGAACAAGAGTGGATGAATAAAAGTATTTTATTAACAAATGAAAATTTGGACAAAATATATATAAAAATAAATATAAAAAGGGAGAGTGTGAACTAATAGTGGAAGAATTAAACTCATCAACAAGGAAACAGGCTTTCTACCTATATATATACTAGCGGTCCTGACAGACGTTGTCCTGTACACACATCTTAAATCCGATAATTATAAACTTTTTTGAAGAAGTTGTAACAATCTGGACCATTTTGACAAAATTTTTATTAAGAAAGTTATTACACCTGACATCATCACATGTACAGTTACCACAATTCGACCTATCGATTGCGTGTGAGTATGTATTTACTATGAACTAAGTTGAATATAGAAGCTATTCTGAATAGAAACTTGAGCTTGTTTTGATTCAAGGGTAAAAAAGATAACACTCGAATTATTTTCATAATAGGTATTTTTTTAATGCACAAAAAATAAATTTTTCGTAATGCCATTTAATGTACAATGTTTTTGGTTAATTCTTGAGGGGTATAAACAAACAAAAAAATGCGATGGTTTGCCATACCTCGGACATGCAACATATAATTGACCTTGCTGAAAAGCAAGGGTTTTCTAAATCTTAGGCAAAAACTATCATTGTTTCACCTTGTGACTTATTAATGGTTATAGCAAATACCAAGCGAATATATAGGGAATTGCAAACATTTGAATGGGTAGGTGAGTCTGAAAGAATCATTGAGATTTGTGGTAGAAGTACAACTTCACCTTGAAGTTTGCCGCTCAAAATAGTGGCCTCAAGAATTTTGACCATGATTTTTTTATGAACAATCGAGCTCCCTTACATAATTTTGGCGCCTTTTTTACTACTTGCTATATTGGACCGAATTTTGAATCTAAATCATTCTTGAATCCACTTGAACCCACACAAAAAATATCATCCAACTCGGTTCAGCCGTTTAGGAGGAGTTCAGTCACATACACACGCACAGAATATGTGTGTGTCACATACACACACATATATATATAAATTATTTGAAATGATATTGATTAAAAACGCTGAAAAGCCTTATTTGTCTACGTTTTTGTAACAATGAAGACTCCGTTTTAACAGTTTGGCTGAAAATCGATTTTCGACGCCAACCAACGTCATTTTTATAACAATAACGTTGTTACAACAATGCAGGTTAATATTGAGTTGAATGTTTTTAATTAATATCTTTTTAACTAATTGCGATATCTAACCGAATTGTAAATCTAAACCATTCTCAAATCCAATAGAACAGACACAAAAAATTTCATCAAAATCGGTCCAGCCGTTTAGGAGGAGTTCAGTCAGAAGATTCACACGCACAGAAGATTTTTATATATAAAGATATATATATATATATATATATATATACAGATAGCCATAGAACCTAAGTATAATTATTCAAGATAGGAAATATTAGGCACAGTAGTACAATAACAAACTCCTAGCCTTAGGAACCAAGATTGCAGGTTTAAACAAGTTTTAGGGCTAGCCAACCTTCACCTGTAATTTACCTATACACTGTGCCAATATATATATATATATATTGATTGATTATTGTGTTGTGATTGAATTATATATATTTAAATATATATATATATATATGTATGTATTTAGGGCGAGAGTGAACTATTAGTAGGAATTGAAATAAAATTCAGAAATATTGCATTCATTTTATTAGTAACCTTCAAAAAGTTTTGAACAGAATTTAAGTTTCACCTTCGCGATACATAAACGACAATCAGAATTCAAACCATGCTGAATTACAAGCAAGTATCTTATCTATTGATCTATAGTAGATTTCATGTTGATATATTCATCATCGGAAAAGAATCTCGAGGTATTTCATCTAAAATCGAAATAGAATGATTCAGACATGCAAGTATTCTACGAGAAGAATGAAAAAAAATGAATCGCATTATTATTCAGTGAAGTCATAAGATGACTGATGATGATTCACCATAGAACTACAGTCATGCTTAATTCCTTCTAAGAATTTAATTATGTAAGAAAAATTCGTAAGATTATTATCTTATTTAAATCAGAAAATGTCTTCTTCATGTCGAAATAATTGTATAATTCATGTTGAATAATCAGTTTTGAAATATACATGTGATTATACAAACACACTTTGTACGAATCTTTCGTAAGGGCTTACTTGTTTATAGATTTCTTCATGATATTGGATAAATTAGAATTTCTTATTATTTTTGGGGGGAGAGATGATCTCTATGCAATAGTATTGACAAATCGACCTCAAAATTTTGAGTCTTGTCATTATAAGAATACTTTCGTACTTTTACAAGATAGAATTTAAATAAATCATAAGAAAATAATTCCAACCATTAAAGGGAAAAATGCATAAACAGTTCACAAAAAACACTATTACGTTATTTTTTAAATCTATAAAATACGAAATGTTTTGCAGCGTAGAGTATTTTTAAATGATCAAGCATTTTTCACGAGTACAATCTTTATGATTATTGGAAAATATCATGAAGACATGTATAAAAATTCAAAACCTGTAATGTAAGAGAACTGTAAAACAGATTGTATTTCTATTATTCTTTTTCTAACATAAGCCTGAAAAAATAAATTAAATGTGTTACTTAAAATTTAGTCATGTAATTTATTCATTTCCTACTATTAGTTCACTCTCTCCCTATATATATATATATATATATAGTTCAAAATTTCAATCGTTTATAAAATACTTTCTATTCATCCATTCAAGTTCCAATACATTTTTTAACTAGTAGTGGATGACACTTGATGTTAATACAGTCTTTTTCAAATATAAATTCATTAATTAAATTAAAAATTAATAAATAGCAACAAACAAAAATAATAGTACAACAGCATATATAGAAAGAAAAATTGCTTCTAGTATCCCTGTAGCTCAAAGGCTAGCGCGCTGGACTTCTATTCTAATTGTCGTGGGTTCCAGTCCCACCTGGAATGGTCTAATTTCTGAGAATGTGATTTATTTTTTAAAAAACTATTTTATTAGAATAATTAAATTTAATGAATTAATAAAAATAGTAACAAACAAACAAAAATAGTCCAACACCCTATATAGAAAAGAAAATGGAAAATTGCAAGGAAAATCGCTTCATATTTTGTCAATTAATGTTTCGATTCTGTCATGCTTATAAATATATTTATGTTAATTGTAACTATTTAGTAAAAAGTAACTACCATAATGTTTTTTTGTTGACCTAATTAGGAATTGACTTAATTTTTTTATATTCTAGTTGTTTTTCTTTTTCAATAAGAAGAGTTATTTATTATAACTAATTTTTGTATCCTAACATGAAGTGTAAAGAAGCTCATATTCTTCTACTGAATAAATATTTTGACATTGAAGAATGAATATTTTAATCTCCCGTAACTCAAGAACTTTGTAGCAGAATTTTACGAAGCTTGAAATTTAGGTTGATTTTAAGATATGAAATCAATTTCACGAAAACAAAAAGCGGTCCCTGTAACGAGAAAAATATTGCTTAGAAATTAATTAAGTAATACCTTGACATATCATTATTTAGCTACTTTTGAGCCGCCTATTGAGAACTATATTATTTTATTTCGATATTAATAAGTTTTCGGAAATGATCAAATGTGTCCTTTTTTATAACTGCACATGAATCTACATTTCCTTCATTACATTTACTCTGTTAATTTATTTTCAATTTTTCATCCATTTTATTTCACTTATAATATTCGTTTATTGTTTTATAATTCAATGCATTCGTTGTTGTTTTTTTACACACCAACTATATTCATCAATCTGCCTACTCTCTAAAAAAGTTAAAATGACTCTTCACGTCTCATGAATTTTCTTTTAGTACATCCCTTCAAGTTAAATTCAAAGAGATTGTTGATGTCGCAGGAAAATGATGAAATTAGGGATTTCATCAAATCCTTAAGGGAGATGATTAATTCATGCAAGATGTTCACAAATAACGTCTCTTTGATGTCATTTCCCGGATGTAAGTAAGTGATTTAATACCCGATCTGTTTTAGTGAAATGATGAAATGAACAAGTCAGCATTTGTAGAGCTCTGTTTTCGCTTGTTACCACTCCCTTATACCTCCCCCTCTCTTCTCGTCCGTGCCAGGCAACGCCGGGCTTCTAACGTGACGCACCAAAACAAAAGCACCAAATTATCATTTTTTAGTTTTATTTGGTTTTATTCTTTGCATTAATATATTTCGATTAATATATCACTTTTGTAAGTTAGAAACTGGATAAAACTTCAATTGAAAAATTTAAACAAACAAATTAGAGAATTCAACCACGCCCTCTTTATAGATAAAAAAAAAAGCTTTTTGATAGTAAAAAAATGCTATTTTAAAATGGGAAATAACAAATTAAAAAAAAGGGTGATGCAGATAAGGCAGGATATTTCTGCAAGTACTATATTAATGTATAATTTTTTTAAAAAATTGTTTGGAATTCTACTACAAATATCTTTTTTTAAAAAAAAATACCAGCTTTATTATCTAATTGTTTTGTTAGTTGATTTCGGATAAATCATTTGTAATTCAATGATTATTGTTGTACTACTTACTCTACTTTTAATAATGCACCATATTTGCTAAATAAAGACTTTTAAACGCTTGACAATATTATTTCATCATTTCACTGAAACTGGTTAGGGGTTTGATCAAATAACTTACTTTCCTTAGGGAAATCAACTTACCGAGTTCTTATTTTAACATCTTGCGTGAATTGATGATCTACCGTAGGAATTTGATGAAATCCACAATTTAATCATTTCCCTGCGACATTAAGTCAATCTACGAATATGATTCCACGGGCCACACATTAGAACATATATTTGAAAAAATTAGATTCTTGTGATAATGCACACACTTTTGGAGAACAGAGGTCAATAATTTCAGTAAATTAACAATCTTTTTTTGCATATTAATTTTGCATAACTTAAAGATATTCCTTAACATAAAAAGAAACAGCGTAAAATATAGTTATTTCTTCAACATAAGTAAAAAATAAATTAAAATTGTACATATATTATGTATTTTTAAACATTTATTATAAAATAAGAAAACGATAGCATAAAATGTAAGTATTCCCTTTCATTAAATTTAAATTAAAAAAGTTTAAAAATTTTATTGCGAAGTTAGGGATTGCATCGCTTTACTTCATATCGCAAAATCAGGGGTGTAATTTGGATTATCAATTTGACGCGTTTTTGAACATTCAGTTGTTAGTAACTTCTTTGTGGACTTGAAATAATTTTCATCTGATACAAAAGATTTGTTCACTTAGATATGTAGAACAAAAAGCAAAAGCAGAGTACATGCACTTTTCTCCCTCCAATCAATTAAATCTCTCCAGCAATGACTTTCAAATAATTTACAAAAATGGAAGTGGATTTATCTATAGAGTTATCTTTCAGATTTTTTCTTAAGGTATCTTACTACGTTCGGAACGTGTTTTAAAAAAGCGGTAGATTACTTATTTTTATATTTACCATCCTCTGAGTTATTATAATGTACACATAAGCTTGGAAAAGAATATTATTAGAGGAAAAATTTATTTATTTAAGTGCAATTGTTTTGACAAAAAATGAAGAAAGAATAACATATTTTCAAAACATTCTCCTTTTATGGAAAATGCTTCTATAATAATAATATTTTGCACATATATATAGATACGATTTTTATACAAAGTCTGAATTAGGATTTCTTTAAAAATTGCATTATTAAGAAGCGAACTTATTCATATTTTAATAAATCAGAATGGAGTAATTTTAATAAAAAAAATCATTGATTATTACTTCAATTGATCATAACTCTGATAATAATGTGAAAATTCAAAGTTCACAAATCCTAATTCAGGCTCTGAAGAAAATTTTATCTATATATGAGTAAAATATATTATTACTATAGAAACATTTTCCATAAAAGGAGAATGTTTAAAATATGTCATTCTTTCCTAAGTTTTTACAAAAAATGTATTTAAGAAATTTTTATTCTATTAATATTCTTAAGACTACCCTAAAATCATGTTTTTTTCAAAAATTGACGATTTTTTTATGATTTTATTTTATAGCCCATCTTATTAGCTTAATAAAAATATCAAGCTTTTTATTTTCCATTCACTAGAACAAAAGCTACAAGTGTTTTAATAAAAGAAGATGCCATAACTTTTCACAAGATGTCAAACTTTAAAATGTGTTTTACTCAGGATGTTTTTTTTTTTTTTTTTCGAAAAACTCGAATGGGGATAGTGTGTTGTGAATATTTTGTATAACATTAGATGTGTTTTGACTTTCAGACTGTTTTCTTTCAAAATGTTGCAGTCCTTTATGTGAATATAATCACTGTTTTTTTAAGCAATTTCATATAGTCACTAAGATAGAGTGCTCTAGTTTTGGTAAAAATTAAAATATCTATTATCCTGAAAGGTCATTTCAAACATAAATAACAAAGTAACACATTAAAATTGAAAAATTGAGAATTTGTTCAAAACATTTTTGTACAGAGCGGGCCCGGTTTACGTAATTTTTGTACATTTTCATCAGTTTTTTTTGCCTTTTAATAATAATAATTTTTTTCAATTTTCAATTTTACTATTTTTTCCTTAAAATATAATGAATAAATCTAAAGATCACAAAAAAAATCTCGATATTTTCATTTTTAAAAAAAAAGTTGTCGCAAGCAGTAGGATACCTTAAGACAGTTTTTATATGTTTATTGTAATTCACAGGTGACACTAAATACTAAAAATGTATTCATTTATACGCATTTTCAAAGTCATGGTTCCGAACGTAGCTGGCTACCTTAATTCCGTAAATGGCCATAATTCTGAAAATATGTTTGTCAAACATGATCCATTATAAATTTTTCAACTTTCAACTACTCCGGAATTGATAAATTTGTAAAGAAGTGTAGAGTGCCGCTAAGAATTGCTCCGCTTGCCACATGTGGCACGAATTCCAGAGGTAGCTGATCCCTGATCTACACCTTTTACCTTTTTGGAGCTCCTTTCCAGGGGAAAGGGCAAAAACAAAATTTCATGGTTTGTTCCACATAAATATTGGTATCAAGGCAATCATCCTGGTGGTTCTTTGATACTTGATTGCTACCGGTAGGACCTAACCACACTTACTCGCTTTCTCACATGTCGTCTTAAGATTTTTGGTGCCAAGGGCTACGCAGTCTGCATCAAGTGTACCACTGGGCTTGCTTCCCCGAAACATATTCTAGAGTTCCTGTGGCTCTCTGGGGCTCGAGCATATTGAAAGGTCGAAAATAAAGCATTTAAGGTATCCGACTACGTTCGGAACCGTGATTTTGCAAGAGAGTGTAACTGGATATATTTATGTTATTGGATGTAATTTAGATTAGAAAATGTATATAAAATTGTTTAAAGAATAGTATTACAATAAAAAGTTATTTGAAGTACAATATTTTGACAAAAAATGAACATAGAATGACGCCCTTTTCAAAATATTCTCCTTTTTGTGAAAAATGCTTCCATTATAATATTTTGCCTGTATATAGCTCAGACCTCTGTACACAGGCTCAACCAGAATTTTTGAAATGTATAACTTAGAAGTGGGTTTATCCATGTTTTACGACAACAGAGGGGAGAAATTTAAAGAAAAAAACGCCGATAATTATTTCAATTGGTGGTAACTCTCAAAATAATGTGAATTTTTCAACAGTCGTTGTTGAACCTCTCTCTCTCTCCTCTACAGAGGTCTGAGCTATGTACAGGCAAAATATTATTTTAATATAAGAATTTTTCACAAAAGGAGAACATTTTGAAAAAAGGTTATTCTAAGTTCATTTTTGGCCGAAATATTGTTTTTAAATAAATTTTTTTGTCAAAATGTCCTCAAAACAATTTTATACATGTATTCTAATCTAAGTGACATTAAATATCATGAAAATTATACATTTACGCCTTTTAAAATCACGGTTCCAAACGTAGTCGGATACCATAAAATAAGTACTAATTCACAGAAAGGAATCAAAACAAAATACATTCTAACATAATGAAAATTAAATGCACTTGTACACTGATATGATATACTTATAAATGTATCAGAGTGCAGCACAATATTTTTGATAATTAATTTGTCAACACTTAATTAAAAACAAGTTTAAGTATTTCTAGAGCCTCCCATGGACTTTTGTCACATATAAAATTTAATACTTATCTTAATAATATGTATGGTTTATAATTATAGTCTGTCGTAGCTTTAGCGTCAAAGTATATTTTTTTATAATACTCAATACATTAGCATTGTATGCGTTGGGGTGATGAAATTATGATAGCAAATTGGGTCGCAAAAATTGAAAGTTTGAGAAGCACTGGTTTAATATTACAAACAACTGAAAAATCAT
Source organism: Trichonephila inaurata madagascariensis (assembly GCA_019973955.1). Classification (NCBI taxonomy): domain Eukaryota; kingdom Metazoa; phylum Arthropoda; class Arachnida; order Araneae; family Nephilidae; genus Trichonephila; species Trichonephila inaurata. The sequence continues at coordinate 11,183 of BMAV01002925.1, forward strand.
ACCGCAAATGTAATTCCCTATCATATCATATCTTTAGGGAAAAGTGTTAATATATTTGCAAGGATATAAATTTGCGTAATTCTTCAGTAATATTTTTGTTTTATTTCTTATAAATCTATGCACAGCAATTTTTATCAATAAAATTAAATAACATTTTGTATGGAAATAACTTTTGGGACTCTAAAAATTAAAAGTAAAAATAAATATTTAAATGGCTAAACGATTGATTACTTATTGACGCCCTTCTTTAAAGCTATACAAGGACTATTTAAAATGTCAAGAAAAAAGTCGAGAAATTTTACAAGACCATTATCTTGCATTTATTGCTTCTTTAAACCGGTTTTATACTGAGGGAAATAGTATATTTTTGTATTTTGAGATTATTGTTCTTTCACAGATTACAACCAAGTTTCAATTTTCGTCAAATATAAATTTTTCCACATTCAACTACCAGTAAAAAGTAGTTCGTCAGAGGGCACTTCAGATTTTGATCATTTTAAGCCCAAATCTGATATTTTTTCAGGATTTTTTCTTCTGAAATCTTTCTCTCACTCGAAAAATTTTATTCTGACGTAATTATCATGACACACGACTTTTTTTATCTTCCAATCATTTTCAAACAAACTGATTCGCTGTTGTGTTTTAATTCTTTATAAAACATTAAATCATTGAATCATTGATTCCTGAAAATAATTCTAATTTTTAAAAGCTAGCTCAATTTCAAGAGTAGTTCGATTCATGTTTGTTTCTACACTGTCAATATGATAAAAATTACAGAAAGCCACAAATTCAGTTTGTATCAATATATTTACTATTTTTCAATTCCTCTCTACTATTAGTTCACTCTCTCCCTATATATATATATATATATAAATATATATATATATATATATATATATATATATATATATATATATATATATATATATATATATATATATATATATTATATATATAACAGTCAATATAAGTAGATAAATAATAAATATGAATTATAACACAAAGGAATCATTTAGAATAACAATGGGCAATGAATTGTAACATAAATTTCACACGTTAAAAAAATTTTAAAAATTTTATGAATAAAATATATAAATATCAGTCAATGGACTTAGGACCGATAAGTGGGGTTATCGGTCCTAAGTCTACACTTATCGGTCCTAAGTCCGAGGTTGCTGGGATATTTTATATATTAATTTAATAAAATTTTTAATTTTTGTAAAACGTTAATTTTTCTTTTATTCGCCATTGATCGAAAATAGATTTTATGTTATAGATTCATTGTTCACACTTTTTTCTTATATTGATTCCTGTGTTGTGATTGAATTATATATATATTTAAATATTTTTCGTTCATGTGTTGGGCTGCTTTGCGCCTACAAATGTATGAATTCACTGGTAGATAATATCTTTATGATTTGAATATAAATTTTAAGAACAAAAAAAATATATATATATCTTCAAATTTTCCATCGTCAATAAAATATTTTCAATTACTCATCCATTCAAGTTCAAAAACATTTTTTAGACTTGTAGTGGATGACACTTGATGTTAATACAATTTTTCATATATTAATTCATTAATTAAATTAAAAATGAATAAATAGTAACAAAAATTGTAGTCCAACAGCATTAATAGAACTTAAAATCGTTCATTATGTCCCTGTAGCGCAATGGATAGCCCGTTGGGCTTCTTTTCAAAGGTCGTGGGTTCGAATCCCACTTCGCATGGCTGACTTTCTGAGGATGTGATTTCTTTTTTTACTATGTTATTTTATTAGAATAATTAAATTTAATTAATGAATAAATAGTAAAAAACAAACAAAAAATAGTCCAACACCCTATACAGAAAGGAAAATGGAAAACTGTAAGGAAAATCACTTTCTCTATTTTGTAATTTAATATTGTAATTCTGGCACATGTATATATACATATTTATATTAATTATAAATATTTAATAAAAGTATCTAAAATAAAAATTTCTCTGTTGATCTAAGTAGGGATTGACTTAAAAAAAAATTGTTTTTATATTACTTGTTATATAAAAAATGAGTTTTATGTTTGATTGCTTAGAAAATAAAAAATGTCAAAATTGATAATTTTTCAAAAGTTCATGTGCCAGACCCTCATAACGTAGTTTTATACATAAAATTTCCAGTTTTTGAACTACTATACCCGCAGACTAATTGGGCAGGCATGTTTTTGTTGCTGAGTGATGATCCTCTAAGAAAGAGTAAAACGGAAATTGACTCTTACGAGGGTTTGAGGTAATGTAAATAACAGACTTTAGTTTTTCGAAATTCAAGCCCTTTTTAAATCAAGAGGCGAACGTTACAGGAAGTTTTTACGACACATGTGTGTGACACAAGCGTCAGTGACCGAAACATTTGCACGTGCAACCCAGCGTCAAAGGTCATGTAAACTGAGTTAGGTACGGTAGGCCTTGGTCCTCATGGGCTGTTGAGCCACTGAATTCAGCTCAGTTCATATTAATTATATAGTCATGCGCATATATTTAAATAGGTGAGTAAATTAAAATAATAAATCAGGATCTTTTAATTTTTTTAACCTTTTTTTCACCAATCAACACAGTTTATATGCTTTTTGCGAATTTAATTTTAATAGTAAAATATATGGCTTTTAGTTAGAATGATCAGCATATCTATACATTGATATTAGACTTAATTTACTATTAGCGTGAAAACCTATACTTTAAACGTGTGACTTAATTTTTCTTTCGATTTTGCATGATTAAAATACTTTTGCTATAATTATACAAAATCATCCTTGAAAAGTGTATAATTGTCATCTTATTTTTAAAATACTACAAGCTTGCTGTAGTTTATTACTAAGCAGAAATAAAATCAAAAGTAAACATGACAGACATATTATGGTTCCAGTATGATAACACTGCTATGTGAGCATTAACACAGAAATCTAAATAAGAAATCCAGATGCAAAAAAATTATCTGCCAATCAATTTGCTATAAAAATTAATCATCAATGCAAATTTCTTCAAACTCTATGCAATATAATGGCGCATTCGAATTACGGTTGCTTATGCAGCACATTTTGCTGTCTTTTCATCAGATAAGCAAAAGAAAAGACGTCAGAAAAAGTCATAATGAAAAAATATCACGTGGGTACCGAGAAGATATTTATATATAATAAAAAAACCATACTTTCTGAGATCTAACTATTCAGTCGGCGTCTTAACTCCAAAGAGCACAGAAAGGTAAGGACTTTCAAAATTTTGATTAATATATGAAATGGCTTAAGTCGTTAATTTTCTTTACATCTAATATAAGTAGAAAAGTTGTATTAACTGATTTTTTTTATTTATAGAAAATTCTGCAATTACTTAAGAACTATTTTGTATTTACTTAAATATGTACTTTTTTGACAAAATTAATTTTTGAACATGTGTGTGTGTTACTAAGGCATGCTGTATCTTAAATTCGTAGAATAGTATCAAATTACCTTTCTAAATCGTTTATTCGTGTTTTACAATTTATTTAATTTATAGCAATGGTTAGAGGATTGGTGGGTAAACTGAAATTTAGATTCTTGAAAATATTCAATAAAAAATAGTGATTGGCAAGGTAATGTGCAATGTATTGCAAGCGAAGAAATGGAAATGGAAAAATAATCCAAAAGAGATGTTATCTCTGTTCCTATTTGGATGTAAGACATAGTACAACACCATACTTTAAATTGTGTTTGCATATATTATATATATGCACGCACAACATACAAATCCTCAACCGTTTGAAAAAGAGGTACGAAAATAAATCTTTTGTAACCATGCGAGAAATTCTTTTAAGATATATGAAACATTCTTCATAGCATGTAATGTTTTTTAAAAAGGCAAACATTTGGGGATTTTGAGTTTCACAATTTTAAAATAAAAAAATAGAGTAAAACTTTAAAATTGAAAACTAAAATAAAATTCTTCCATTTTCGTCATTCTGTTAAGTATTATGCTTAGTTGTATGCAATAAAAAATGTGATTTTTTTTAAAAAACATTTTGGGCAAAAAAAAATGACCGCTTAAGGTATCCGACTATGTTCAGAATCGTGATTTTAATAAAGTTCTCCTTTTATAAAAAGTGCTTCTATTATAATAATATTTTGCCTATATATAGCTCAGACCTCTGTACAGAGGCTCAACTAGGAGTTTTGAAAAATTCACATTATTTTCAGAGTTACAACCAATTAGAATAATTATCGGAGTTTTTTTTCTTAAAATTTCTCCCCTCTGTTGTCGTAAAACATGGATAAATCCACTTCTAAGTTATATATTTCAAAAATTCTAGTTGAGCCTCTGTACAGAGGTCTCAGCTATATACAGGCAAAATATTATTATAATAGAAGCATTTTCATAAAAGGAGAATATTTTGAAAATGAGTCATTCTATGTTCTTTTTTGTCAAAATATTGTACTTAAATAATTTTTTATTGTAATACTATTCTTAAAACTATTTTATATACATTTTCTAATCTAAGTGACACTAAATATCATAAATGTTATCCATTTACACGCTTTTGAAAAATCACGGTTCCGAACGTAGTCGGATACCTTAAGAAATTAAATGAGTAGTGATCGTCTATGTTGGTAGCTTAATGCTTAGACACAGTTGATGGACAGGACATGATATGCTACTGTTGATAGTTAGCGTATAGTTAGAAATTTCAGGATTTTTGGAAAAAATATCTGTCATAACGATAAGATTAAAATTATTCGGGTCAAGATTTTTTTGAGATCGGTATGCGGTATTCCCCCTCATACCGAGGAGGTGATGTGAAGGAGTAGGAATGAAATATAATTGACCTTGATCTTTACGGTAATGTTGGCTTGTTATTCTTCATCCCTCTGTCTAGTTCAGTTTGTTTTTTATCCTAGTTTGAGAAAGACGTGGTGTCGAAGTGCCACTATCATGATGAACTTAAAAATCGAACTGAGCATGCATTTGAAATTCATCGTGAAGTTAAAAAAAAAATTCCAACTGAATGTTTTAAATTACTAAAGGAGTGTTTGGCGAAAATTGCACATCAAATAGTTAAATTTTTTAATGGCACAGCTTATTTTTGGAAGATCGGGAGGTTGCTGAAGATGATGAACGCTCTGGTCTATCTGTGACAGGTGATGCTTAATATTTGTGCTCGATACTAATGGCATCATCATGATGATAGAATGGGTACCTCAAGGCCAAGCGATAAGTGAGTGAGTGAATGAGTGAGTAAATATTAACGTCGCACTGTTCAGATACACGAGGGCTTTTGGCGACGGACCACGTAATTTTGAACCATGGTCAAGTGACGTGGACGACACCTGAGCTGGCACCCCCCTCTCCTAACTACCACACCACACCAACGGGAGGACGTTTCAGTTCTCGACAGATTTAGCGTGCATCGCTGCCCTAAACGGCGGGTCATTAGTGGTACCGGGCTCGAAGTGACAAAGCCAGCCACTATCCGATACCTATACTACTCGGCTACCACGGCCACAGGCCAAGCGATAAAACAGCAGTACTATATTGAGGTCCTGAGAAAATTTAGAGAAAGAGTGAGGAAGAATAAGATCTGTAGAGTAACAACACGGGAAATTTGCAACAAAACAACGCCTTGGTGCACACTGCACTCTCTGTAAAATAGATTTAGTGGACAAACGCATTACGGGGCCCGGCATCTACGGGCCTCATTAGATCTTGTAATGATTTCTCCGCAAATAAAAAAAGCATTTATGGGCAAGATTTTTACGGGGATAAAAGGTAAAGCGTGCATTTTAAGGGTGCCCTTAAACTCCCTGCTTTGGGGGGAAAAAGAAACTCGAATGCAGCTATGGATTGATATAGAAAGGGGCATGCTGAAGGGGGTTTAAAAAGGTTTTGTACTTGTTTTAATAAAGCACCGGTTCAATTTCACCACAAAAGTAAAAAAAATGACCGTCAAATGGCTAAAGCCAAGCCGATCCCCTTGGTGTTATCGGTTTAAGTAGGACAGAATCTTATTGCTACATGCAATAACTTGTCAAAAAATAAAGCATTAAGACAGTCGAACATTTAATCACGTTTAAATTTTTATAAGCATATCACCCAGATATAAAAGTGAATCAACCTAATTTTTCTTCTTTTTGAAAAAAGTATTTTCCCAAATTTATGAAGTCCATCCGGGAAAAAAATTTTTCTTTTGCAAATTATTATTTCAATAAATATTACTTCGAACCGTTTTAATTTTGCTTTTTTTTAATTTAACCATTCAAAATCTTTTAAAATTTTTTTTTTGGGAAAATAGGTTTTGGGGCTCGGGGGGGGGGTTAAATTAAATAAAATTAGTCCGGGGCAAGGTCAAATTTTGGTAAAAAAGGTGTAGGGCCCCAAAAAGTTTGGGGAATCATTTTTTTTTGAAAAATATTTTATTTTATATTGCTAGAACTAATCCTTGATTTTGTAATTTATCAAAAATTTTTTTTAAAGATATTTTTTTATTTGAAAAATTTTCTCTCTTTTAATTCCTATTATTGTTTTATTTCTTTTGTTTTTTTAAATATGTTTTTAAAATTTATTTAAATTTTAAAATTTAACTTTTTCAACAATCGTTTTAAAAAAATTTTTTGAATTAAATAAAAATTTTTAAATTGGGGGGCCCGACTTTAAAAAATTTTTCTTTTCAAATATTTTTTTTTTAATTTTTTAAAATTTAAAAATTTTTTTCCTTTATTTCTAAAGGAAAAACAAAAATACCCCGAAATTTTTTAAAAATTTTTTTTTTCTTCAAATTTTTTTTAAATTTTGGCACCTTATTATCATTTTTAAAATTTTTCTTTCAAATTTAAAAAAAAAAATTTTTTTTTAAAAAAAAAAATTTTTTAAAAAAAATTTTAAGGTTTTTTTTTTTTAAAAAAAAAAACCCCCCCCCCCAATGTTTTTTTTTTTAAAAAAAAAATTTTTTTCCCCCGGGGGTTTGTTTTTTTTTGGGGGAAACCCCCCCCTTAGCAGGGGGGGAAAAAAAAGAAGAAGGGAGGAAAGAAAAAGGGGGTTTTTTTAAAACAAAAAAAAAAATTTTTAAAATTTTTTTCCTTTGGAAGGTACGCCTGTCGTCGGGGGAACCCCAAAAGAACACAAAAGTTTCATCCCCGTTCTAAAAAAATCTTTTTTTTTACAAAAAAAATGCAAAAATTTTGCTTTCGAATTTCTGTGCTCTTAACAAATGTTTAAAATACATTTTTATAAAATATTTTGAAATAAATATACATTTCAAAGAAAAAAATCTTGTTCATTGTTTTTTAAATTAATTAAATACCTTTTTAAAAATAAATTTTTAAAATAAAAAATTTCTCCCTTTTGGGGAATAAAATTTTTAAAAATATTTATATCTTCCCGAATTTTTTTAAAATAAATTTTTTTTCTTAAAAAAAAGCCTTTAAAATAAAAAACCTTAAAAAAAAGTAAATTTCTTTAAAATAAAAAGTCTTTCAAAAACAAATTTTAAAACCCAAAAATTTTAAAAATTTTCTACCGAATTCAAACTACAATTATTGGGTTTATGAGAGCCCAAAAAGGGTGTTATATCTCCCCCAAGGGGGTTGATTCATCATGTTTACAAAAAACTTTTTCTATTCATACTTAGGATAAGAATATTTGGACTATTTTTTAAAAAAATAATTTTTTTAAAAATTTTACCCTTTTTTTAAATTTTAGTTTTTTATGAATTTAAAAATGCTTATCTAATATTTGCAATAAATTATTTAAATTTCAAAAAATTCGTAAATATGTAGGGAATTTTGAAGAAATTTGAAAAACATTAAAAAAATTCTACATGAAAATCTATTGACACAATTTGTACAAATTTAGTATAAAAATAATCATTATTTATGTATCTAGGACCTGTTGTAAAATCTTTTGGTTACAAATACATAAATAAAAATTCCAGAGCTAGTTGAGCAGCCAAAAGAAGAAATTTGCCGTATCTTACTACACCAGAGTTTCTCAAACTGTGGTGCGTAAACTCTAGTAAAGGGGGGGGCGGATTTTTGAAAAGCCGAAAACAAAAGATTTTAAAAAAATTTTTAAATTGCTGAAAGTAAAACAAACAAAAAAAATTTTGATATGATTAAAAAAAAATACACATTTACACTGGGTATATCACACTTATAATAGTATCAGTGCTTTTCACAATATATTTTTTGTTAATTTTCAACAATTTAAAAAATTTTAACCCAGGACCTTTGGGATTGTCATAAATAAAACTTATTCAAAAATTTAAAACTTATTTGATAAATTTTTACGTTTTATATAATGAATCCCTTAACGCCGATTAAAAGTAAGGATTAGTTTCCCAACCCCAAACCCTTTTCCCCCGTAGGCGCCCTATGTGATTTAAAGGGGGAGGGGGAAAAAAGAAGCAAAAAAAAATTTAAATAAAGAAATCCCTTTGCAAGCATTGTCCCGGGTCCCTTATTGCATTCCAAAGCCTTGGGAAAAATTTTATGGTCGGGGGCAAAAAAAAACCGTATTTCAGAAAAACGTTTAATACGTTTGGGGAAAGTTACGTTTCGGCTGAGTGAAGGGGGTTTATTTTACGCCGGTGGCACTTAAAAAAGGTTAAAGTCGTATCGTAGTTTTAGCGTCAAAATTTTAATATTTTAATTCAATACAATTTTTTATTGTATTGGGGGCCCATAAAATTTTGATTGGGAAAATTGGGCACGAATGAGAAACTTTGGGAAACACTGACTACACCGTTAACAAAACTAGAACCCTAATTTAAAAACTATTCTTTTTTGAACTTTTTTTACTTCCCCCTAGAAAATATTATGAGAAAAAAAAAAGTACCGTTTTTAAAGATATTTAAAAAGGGAATATTTTGAATTACCCTTTTAAAAAACCAAAATGTCAAAAAAGAGATTTTTTAGAAAAAACCCCTTTTTTTTTACAATTTATCATATATTTTTTTTAATATTTACCCAATTACTTACATAACATTCACCAGTTTTACAGGTTATTTTTTTGTTTTCTCATTTTTTAAAAAATATTTTTTTTCATTTAATCTTTTTTTTTTTTTGGTAAATTTTTCCAAATTCCCGAGAATTGTTTAAGGTATCCGACTACTTCGGAACCGTGATTTTTCAAATATATAAATATTATCCATTTATACGCTTTTGCAAAATCAAGGTTCCGAACGTAGTCGGATACCTTAAGAAATAAATGAGTAGTGATCGTCTATGAGTATAGGTTAATACTTAGTCATGGGTGACGGACATGACATGATATGCTACTGTTGATAGTTAGCGCATAGTTAGAAATTGCAGGATTTTTGGAGAAAATATTTGTTATAATGATACGATTAAAATTATTCGGTTCAAGATTTTTTTGAGAACGAGAACGGTATGAGGTATTTCCTCATTCCGATCAGTTGATGTGAAAGAGTAGGAATGAAATATAGTTGACCTTGATCTTTCCGATAATTTTGGCTTGTTATTCTTCATCCCTCTGTCTAGTTCAGTTTGTTTTTTATCCTAGTTTGAGAAAGACGTTGCGTCGAAGGGCCATTATCATTATGAACTTAAAAATCGAGCTGAGCATGCATTTGAAATTCCTCGTGAAATTTTTAAAAAAAATCCAACTGAATGTTTTAAATTGCTAAAGAAGTGTTTGGAGAAAATTGCACGTCACATAGTAAAATTTTTGAATGGCACAACTTATTTTTTGAATATCGGGAGGTTGCTGAAGATGATGAACGCTCTGGTCGATCTGTGACAGGTGATGCTTACAATTTGTGCTTGATATTAAGGGCATCATCATGATGATAGAATGTGGGTACCTCGAGGACAAGCGATAAAACAGCAGTACTGCATTGAGGTCCTGAGAAAATTTAGAGAAAGAATGAGAAAGAAAAAAGAAGATCTGTAGAGTAACAACAAGGGGAATTTGCAACAAAACAACGCCTCGGTGCACACTGCACTCTCTGTAAAACAGTTCTTGGCGGACAAATGCATTACTGGGCTCGAGCATCTACCGCACTCATTAGATCTTGCACCATAAGACTTCTACCTGTTTCTTAAAGGAAAAAATGCATTTATGGGAACACATTTTCAGTCTGTAGGAGAGGTGAAGCTAAAAGCGTTGACCTTACTGAAGAAGGTGACAACTCAGCCCTGCTTTGAACGGAGGAAAACTCGAATGCAGCTATGGTATTGATATAGTAAGGGGGGCATGCTCAAGGGAATTAAAAGGTATTTGTACATTATTTTCAAGAAAGCACCGGTTACTTAATGGTGACAGCACTAAAATACAAATAATGACAAACGTCGAACGGCTAAAACCAAGCCGATTGCCTGAGTGGTCGGCTCTGCAGGTTTAACTTGGAGCAGAATCTTACTGCTACATGCGATAACTTGTCTAAAATAAAGCAGTATAAGTGAGTCGAACATTTAATCAACAGTTTTATTTTTTTATAAGCATATCATCCAGATATAAGAAGTGAATGCAACCAATGTTTCTTCGTTTAGAAAAGAAAACAATATTATTCTTCGTATTGTATGAAGATAACCATCTCAATGAAAAAAAATGTGTTTCTGTATTTTAATGCAAAAGTTATTATTTGAATAAATATTACTTCAGATATCACGTTTTATTTATACTTTATTTTTAGACAATACTTAACCATTCAGGAAATCATAGTTAAATTTATAATTTTTTTTAGTGTGAATTGAGATAGAGTTATTGGGACTCAGGGAGGTTACGTTGGAACAGAACTAGTCACTTGGGGGTTCAAGGCCAAATTTTTGGTATAAAAAGGTCTCCATAGGCCCAGAAAGTTTGGGAACCACTTTTTTGAAGAATATCATTTATCTGTTATATTGCTAAAAACTAATCATTTGATTTTGTAATTAATCTAAAATTTGCTTATGTTCAAAGATATTTTTATAAATTCTGAAGCATTTGTCTCTCTGTTTCAATTCCTATTAATAGATATATATATATCATCCATTATCATATTTTTCATCCACTGAAGTGCAAATACAATTTTTTTAACCTATAGTGGACAACACTTGACGTTAATACAGTTTAATTCATAAATTCACAATTTTAATTCATTAATTAATTTTTTTTATAATTTTAAATTTGTTCTGCATTATTTCTGACGAAGTTAGAACTAGCACCAACAGATGACGCCAACAAATGTATATAATTTTTTAACTTGTAGTGGATGACGCTTGATGTTTATACAATTTTTTTTCAAATATTAATTTCTTAATCAAATTTAATCAACTAAATTAAAAAGTTTCTTTATTAACCTAAGGAGGAAATAACGTTTTTAAAAAATTATATTACTCATTCAGTTTACATATAAATATGCACTTATCATAACTATCCAACAATTTACGATGTTTCTTTCTCATTAATCTAGATGCGTACAACGTACTACTTAGGAATCTTCGTCCTGGTGTGTTGTATCCTGGTATACATTGAAGCGAAACCTATGACCTCCTTAGCAGAGGGCACAGAAATGAAGAGAAGTACGAGGATGAGAAGACAAATGGGAAGTTTTAGTTTCAGCAACATAATAAAAATCATCTTAAAAGCTGTTATTGATTCCATATTGGAAGGTACGCCTGTCGTCGGGTAACTTACACAGAGACACAAAAGTTTCATCCCAGTTCTAAGAGATCTCTGTTTTACTACAAAAAACTGCAAAACTATGCTTTCGAATTTCTGTGCTCTTAACAAATGTTTAGATACATTGTATAAAATATTTTGAAGTAAATATACATTTCAAAGCAAAAACTCTTGTTCATTGTTTTTTAAGTTAATTAAATGCCTTTTCATTGTAAATATTTTTAAACTAAAATTGTTCGTTTTCGGCAATAATGGCACATATATTTATATGCTTCTGAATTTCTTTAAAATAAATTTTTATTTTAAAATAGCCTTTAAAATAAACAAACCTTAAAAATAAGTAAACCTTTTAAAAAAAGCTTTAAAATAAAAAGTCTTTCAATACACAAGCCTTCAAAAATCAATGATGATTTAAAATTTACTACGAATTCAAACTACAATTAATTGGATTATATGAGAGCCAGAAAGGCTGTTATATCTCTAAGCACATGGTGATTGATTCATCAAGTTTACAAAGACTTGCTATTCATACTTGAGGTATACGAATACGTTCGGAGCTCATTTTAAAAAAACATCATTTAAAAAAAATTATACCCTTTTTAATTTCAGTTTATATGTAGATAAACCATGCTTATATAATATTTGCAATAATTTTTTTAAATTTCAGAAAATTTGTAAATTTGCAGGGAATTTTGAAGAAATTTGAAAAATATTTAAAAAATTCTACATCAAAATGTGTTGACACAATTTGTATAAATTTAGTATAAAAATAATCATAATTTATGTATCTAGGACCTTTTGTAAAATATTTTGGTTACAAATATGTAAATGAAAATTCCATAGCTAGTTGAGGCCAATAGAAGAAATTTGACGATCTTACTACACCAGTTTTAAACCCCTTTGGCGCCCCCTTTCGGGACGTGACAACCTAAAAGGGGAGGCGCGAACGGTGAAAAAAAAAAGATTTAAAAATTATTAAGTTGTAAAAGGCAAAAAAAAATATATTCTGACATGAAAAAATAGAATAATATTTATGGATATATCAAATTTTATAATAGTATCAGCTCTACACAATATTTTTTGTGTTTTTTTAAATACAATTTAAGAACAAGTTTAATAATTACCAGTGACCTAAAGGATTGTCATAAATAAAACTGTAAAAATTAAATTATCTTATCATTTGTACGTTTTATATAATGAATACCAACGCCGTTTAAAAAGAAATGCGATTATTTTCCCCCAATGCCAACCATTTTCCTCGTAGGCGCACGTAGGGATGTTGTGGGGGGGGGAGGAATAAAGATGAAAAAATATTTTAAAAAAAGAAACTTTTGCAAGATTTTCGGGGCCCCCCTTTTTTATTGCATTCCAAAGTTCGAAAAATTTTTTAGGGAAAACAGTGCACACAAAACCGTATTTCAGAAAGACGTTTAATAGTTCGGGAAAGTTACGTTTCGGGGGAGCTGTTTATATACGCTGGTGGAAATTTTTAAATTTAAAGTCGTATCGTATTTTTGGGTCAAGGTAAAATATTATTGAATTCAATACAATGTTATTGTATGGGGGGGGGGTGATGAAAATTATGATTTATTGGGTCACGAAAAGAAACTTTGTGTGTGAGAAGCACTGTACTACACCGTTACACAAATACTAGACCATAATTTAAAAAAAATTTTTTATATATACTGAATTTTTTAAATATATAACTTTGAAGTGGGTTTTTCCATATTTTACGACAGAGGGGGGGAATTTTAAGAAAAAAAACCAATAGTTATTTCCCCCAAATTTTTTTAATTTGAAAATAATGTGAGTTTTTCAAAAGGTTTAGTTGAGCCCCGTAGAGAGGGCTGAGCTATATACAGGAAAAAAAAATTTTTTATAGAAGCATTTTTTTACAAAAAAAGAACATTTTGAAAAAAAAATTATTTCTGTTTAAATTTTTTCTAAAATTTTGTATATAAATTAAAAAAAATTTTTTCAAAATGTCCTTAAAACAATTTTATGCATGTATTCTAATCTGAGTGACACTAAATATCATGAAAATTATCCATTTATGCGCTTTTTTAAAATCACGGTTCCGAACGTAGTCGGATACCTTAATCTCTGTTATTCAAATTTCATCAAGTTCTGAAAAACTTTGAATGTTAATACACCATTAGTCACACCGAAAAGTTTCATTATATCTAACACTCCTTGACACCCTTTAACTTTTGAAGTCATACTCATGGCTAACTCCACAATAGTCTTGCACAACACTAACACAAATACTCTCAAAATGTGTAATTATTTTTTGTATTAAATCAAATCTGTTAAAATTTTATTTTTAAAAAATATGATATTTAAATCCTGTTTCACAAGTTTAAGGGCATTTAAACGCTGATTTCTGGGAACTTAAATATCCACTTCCGGTTTTTCGCGCTTTACTAATCCTTCGATATCTTGACTTTTAAGCGACCTAGAAACAAAATAATAACAGTTTCATAAAGCTAAATAAAATCTTAATTCTTTAAAATCAAAACTGACATATGATTTTTTGCAAAAATTGACCGTTTTATCGTATTTGTATACCTCATACATAAAAAAAAAAACAATATTCGAAACCAATATGATTAAATAATGTTTTCTTAGCTAATTTTTCATTTTGGACAGCAATAAATTTTGAATCAGCTGATGGATTGGATAAACAATTTTCATACTTGGCATTATTCGCTTTTAATCCCTTCCGGGGTTCATTTTATTTCTGGATTATGGATAAAAAAAATGTCAATTTATTTTATACTTATTTTTAAGGTATCCGACTACGTTCGGAGCGCGTAAATGGATATTTATGATATTTAGTGTCACTTAGATTAGAATACATGTATAAATGTTTTAGGAATTATGACAAAAATTATTAAATGCAATTTTGGCAAAAACTAACTTAGAATAATTTTTTTCAAAATGTTCTCTTTTGAAATGCTTCAATTATAATAATATTTTGCCTGTATATAACTCAGATCTCTCTACAGAGGTTCAACTAGAATTTTTGAAATATATAACTTAGAAATGGGTTTATCTATATTTTACAACAGAGGGGATCAATTTTAAGAAAAAAACGCCGATAATTATTTCAAATGGTTGTAACTCTGAAAATAATGTGAACTTTTTAAAAATCATAGTTGAGCCTCTGTACAGAGGTCTGAGTTATATACAGGCAAAATATTGATACAATAGAAGGATTTTTTACAAAAGAAGAGCATTTGGAAAAAGGGTTATTCTAAGTTAATTTTTTGCCAAAATATTGTATTTAAATAAATTTTTTTTGTCATAATGTCCTTAAAACTATAGTATACATGTATTCTAATCTAAGTGACACTAAATATCATGAAAATTATCCATTTATGAGCTTTTTTAAAATCATGGTTCCGAACGTAGTCGGATACCTTAAGCATATAGATATCCTTTTAAGCATAATAGCACCAATTGCATACTTTTTAAAATTAATGTAAAAAAACCTATTTAAAGAAATGAGTAATTTACCTGTAAAGTTGGCTTTCTGTATGGCAGAAATCATTAGACTTTGGAGTCTATTCATACTAACTATAAATATAAAGCTTAGAGTACCTAGCTTTTATCTTGAATTACAAATTTTATTTACATCTTTTACCTTTACATAAATGATTATAAAATAATTAATCAAAGTTTGATCATGTATAATCAAAATTTGATCGCATATGATCAAACCACATGTGAAATAATTTGGGGAAAGACCATTTGCGCAGTGAATATTTTTACAATGTCCGAGCTACAAATGTTTCACCTGCCTGAGCTTAACTCGGGAAAAACTGGGAAGGAGTAATGCAGCGATTTGAAAAGAGAGCAAAAAAAGAAAAAGAAAAGAAAACAAGTAATATAACAAAAAAAAATTGTTAAGTCAATTCCCACTTAAGTGAACAAAGGAAAATTAATTAAACTTAAATATTCCAATAAAATAGTACAGTAAAAAGAAATCACATTCTAAGAAATTAGGCCATCCCAGGTGGGATTCGAACTTACGACCTATGTGTTAGAAGCCCCACGCGCTATCCATTGCACTAAAGGGACAATACGAGCACTTTTCCTTTTTATATATAATGGACTATTAATTTCAAAAACCTGTATTAACATTAAGTGTCGTCCACTACAAGTTTTAAAACTGATGAGAGAGAGAGAGAACTTGAACTTGAGTGGATGAATAGAAAGTATTTTATTTACGAATGAAAATTTGAACAAGATATATACATATAGAGAGTGTGTACTAATAGTAGGAATTGAAAAGTATCAAAAATACTTAGACCATAAATTTTTCACTAAAAAATAATTGCTACAATACTTACTTTATTATATTTGGAAGAAGGGTAAGAAACTGTCTTTATTGAAATAATAAACAGAGAAATAATTATCTAAGTTATAAAAGTAAATGTAATAGCCAATAGTAGTTATAACTATGAGTAGAAGTGTCTAACCATAGAGTTCTAAACAATTACACAAATGTTATCTTAATAAAATAATGGTAGAAAACTCCTAGCTTATAGCTAATACTCTAAAATATTGTTTCTTTTTTCTTTAAATTATCAAATTTCAAGTAAACAAAAAACATCGTATAATAAAATATTTTCGCGAAAATAATTCTAAAAACATTTTATTTGTTTTTTCAATAAATCTCTCACAATGCCTTTTATTATTGTAAACATAACTTTAACATGTCTTCCAAAGAAAATAAATCTTTTAATATACCGTACTTGCAATACTGTGGAAAATCATAACAATTAGGAGAATATTAAGAAATAAGATTCCTAATTTCAATTTTAGAAACTTTTAATTAAATCCAGAATCATTAAGTTCATTCTTTTTGAAATTTCTAACGAAATATAATTAACCTTTCAAAATGTTAAAAATACTAGAATACACAAAAGTTTTTAAAAATTAATATTAACCCTGTGACTCCCAACTACGAGATATCTCGTCGTAAGCGTGTGTACTAAAACTGCAGGCTACTAGATATCTCGTAGTGTGTACTGAAATTTTACATTGATTACATATCTCCATTTGAGTTAAAAGTTATTATAATGTAAAAATAAAAAATTTATATAGAACAAAAAATATATTAATTATCAATTTTTATTAAAAACATTATAACAGACGATTTCATTATAACAGTGCTTCTCAAACTTTCAATATTTGCGACCCAATATTCAATCACAATTTTCATCGTTCCCCCTTCCTTACAATAACAATGTGTTTAATTAATTAATACTATATTTTGACGCCAAAGCCACAAAATAACTTTAACTTCTTAAGTGTCACCGGCGTATATAAACGTCTAGCTCACCCAAAATGGGCGTATATATACGTGTTTCCGAAGTACGATATTTTATGTGTACTTCTACTCATAAAGTTATTCTGAAGGCATTGAAATACAATAAAAGGACTTTTACAGTGTTTTGAAGGTTTGATTCTTATTCCTCCCCGAATACATCCCATACTTGCACCTACAATGAAAACGGTGGCATTGAGGAGCGAATCGCGTAACTTTTTATCGGCAGTTAAGGGATTAATTATAAACCGTACAAATTATCCACATAAGTATTTTTATTTTCGTATATAACTTTATATAGGACAAGTCCATGGAATCACTAATAATTATTAAACGTACTTATAGTATTGTTAAATTAATTATAAAATGCATTGTGTGCAGTACTGATACATTCATAAGTTTATAACATCAGTCTAAATGTTTATTTTATTTTTTATGATCTCAGATTGTATTTTGTTTGTTTATTTTTGGTAAATTAACAAATTTTTTGTAATAATCTTTTGTTTATATATGACTTTTCAATATGCTCGTCCCCCCTCGTAAAGTTATCACGCTCCCTAGGGGGCGCACCCCACAGTTTGAGAAACGCTGCAGTATAATATAATTATATATACAGTCGACTCTCGCTAAATCAAATCTTCGATAATACGAACCTCTCACTAATTCGAAGTACATTCTTAGCCTCTAGGAAAACTCTTGATATTTCAATCGAAAACAATTGTTTTGGTACACTCAATATTTCAGTAAAACGCAGCTCCCCAGACACAACCGCGAAAATTCAAGTTATCTTTAAAAAGCTTATTAATCAGGGAAAAAAAATTGAATAAAAACAAGTTTTTTTTTTTAAGGTATCCGACCCCCAACCCGTGTTTTAAAAAAACTTAAAATGGAAAATATTTGGATTTTTGTCCTTAGAAGAAAATGATAAATTTTTACGAATAGTATTAAAAAAAAATTATTTAATAATATTTTGAAAAAAATGAACTTAGAATAATTTTTTTTCAAATGTTTTCCCCTTTTTAAAAATGTTTCTTTTTTAATTTTTGCCGATAAGCAGTCCTCACAGTGGCGCAACTAGGATTTTAAAAAAATTCCACTATTTTCAGAGTTAAACCCTTTGAAATAATTACCCCGGGTATTTTCTTAAAATTTCTCCCTTCTTTGTCGTAAAACGGATAAACCCATTCAAGTTATATATTTAAAAAAATACTGGTGAGCCTCGAGGATAAGCTATATACATAAAAAATTTTATTATAATAGAAGCATTTTTCCCTAAAGGAAAAAATTTTTAAATGGGTCTTCTATGTTCTTTTTTTGTAAAAAACAAATAAATAAAAAGGGAATATATTCTTAAAAAAATTTTTTTAATTTTCTTAAAAATAAAAAATATCATAAAAATCCATTTTGTTTTTAAATCAGGTTCCCGGTTTATTGAATTATATAAAATGAGGGTTTTAAACCAGTTCTGTACCATAAGACCAATGGTGAAGATCCTAAACGTAAACTAGTTAAATGCAATTGATTGGACTTTTCAATAGGACATTGTTACTGCGCATAAGACGGCAAGTATTGAAGTGTCGGTGAAAGATAATATGCACACACAGAATGGACGTCCAGTAGCTGGGATTTAAATCCACTCGATTATAAATTGTGGTCGGTATTGGAGGAAAAGATGTACTAAAAATGCTTTAACCACTTTGAAACGTCTTAGGGCAGCGTTTCTAAAACTGTGGGGTGCATCCCCCTAGTGTAGGCGTGATAACTCTACGAGTGGGGCGCGAGCCTATTGAAAAGTCGAAAACACAAGATCATTTTTTTTATAAAAAATATTAATTTACTGAAAGAAAAGAAACAAAAACATTCTGACGTAATAAAAAATAAAATACACATTTATACTGGTATAATACACTTATAAATGTATCAGTTCACGATGTATTTTTGAAATTAATTTTCAAATTTCGTTCTGAACAAGTTTTAATTTGGAAAGGACTTGTCATATATAAATTTGTATACAAATGTTAACACTTATCTTAATAATTTGTACTGTTTATAATTAATCCCTTAACTGTTAATGAATTTGTACGCAATTCGCTCCCCAAAGCCACCGTTTACGTAGGCACGTGTATGTGATGTATTGAGGGAGGGGAGATAAAAGGAATAAAAATAAGTAAATCCTCTGAACTAAGTAAGTACTTCGCAAACACTATTAAAACCCTTGTATTGCATTCAAAAGCCTTCGGAATAATTTCATGGATAGCAGTGCACAGAAAGACGTGTATATATGTTCGGGGCAATTAAATTTGCCTGAGCGAGACGTTTATATACACCAATGATACTTAGGAGGTTAAAGTCTACTGCAGCTTTAGAGTCAAAGTATAGTATTATTGAATTCAATGCATTGTAATTGTATGAAGGGGATGGGGGCGCGTGATGGAAATCATGATTGATTATTGGGTCGCAAGTATCAAAAGTTTGAGAAGCACTACCTTAGGCTTCTTAAAGGTAAGCAAGTGGTGAAAATACCTATATAGATACTACGTGCCTCGAAAGATGATTGGCTAAATAATCTTAAATAGAGAGTAACTAAAAATGGCTTCCTTTTAATATTTTCGATGTTGAAATGAATTTTGCTATACTTTGCGGCATAACTCTTGCACAAAATAATTGGAATTCTTCTGTGCCATTTGAGAGATCAACATGTTCTTTTTTTTTCTAATTGGCTGCATATTGGCCTTTACGGATACGACATGTTTTGAAATGTGAGTTCTATTTAATAGTGGAACCATTTAGAGGCGGTTCTCACTTCGAAATTGTGAAGCTTGAGTTATAATTTTGATTCACTCTTTTATCGTATGCTAAATATTGACTTGATTTAATTTTTCTGAGAGTGCCAGAGCCAAATATTGATACTCAATTCAATTGATATTGAATCAAGTATGATTCAGGCACCTAAATCATAGCCTCATTTTGGTAATTTTTCAAAATAGCACAGAATAGCGTCAATTTGGCTTACTTTTTATTTTTTATATTGTTTCATCTGAATATTTTTCGATATAAACAAAAGTATACTTATAGAATAGATGTGATTAACATTTCGCCTTCTGCTTGAAACAAAATGGAAGAGGATATGAATTATGGAATTTTATACTATTTAACACAATCAGAGCGAGAGCGTTCAGCCTTTTAATGGATTTTCTTAAATTAAAATTGTAACTATGTCTGGGTCAAAACTTCAAAAGTTTTTCTCCTATTTTAAATCATTCAATAGAGCTGAAATTTTCTATATACGATTGTTTTAGGTGGCAATACGATAATTTAACAAAATTGATTGATTAAAACTTATTGTATAAAGAATTAAATTTTACTCATAATTTTCCAACTTTTAACAACGTGAAACATTCGAATATTGAAATCAGCAAATTTTATACTATTCCCTCGTAAAATTTTAAAAAGTTAAAAAAAGGATTTGCTATCTTGTGCTAATGTTTATTGAAAATTAATATTAAATAAAAAAAAATATGTTATACAAAGTGTGGTTTGAAAGAAAACCGATGTTTAAGAAACTAAATTTATACTGGCGTTATTTTTCGCTTTTTTTCCTTCCACAAAGAAAGATTACTGCTGAACTGCACATTACTGCAAATGGTACATATTACGTTGTATGATGTCACGATGTTTTGTTTCCGAATTCTTGAAGTTTTTTTGGAGAATATTATATATTGGTCATTAATATATACAATAAAATCTTAAGTTAATTAATTCAATTATTTTAAATATTCACTTTTGTGGGTAATGTATACTTCAGTTAGCATATTAAAACAATGAAATATTTTTCTAAGAACATGTGACGGTGCTTGCAAAATCGCACTCAACCACCATGAACTTGAGCCGGCTGAATATAAATCTGGTAGCAACCTCTCTACGGCAACTTAACTATAAAATCGTCTGCTATTTTATAACTCTTATTTTGATGACATTAGCATATAAAATTGTTGATAAAATTTTGGCTATTCGACGGAATATTCCGTCAAAAACCCGGGGTTTTCTTCCCTCTTCCCAAAATTTGGGAAAAAAACGGACACACACAAAAAATAAGAGGTTTTTATCAGCTTGATTGTTACTTTAATTTATATAAAATCAGATTAAATAAATAACAAAAAAAGAAATCAAATTTTTTATCAATCTTAAAAATAGGGACCACCAGTTCCCCCCTGGATTTAACCAATTTTTTTTCTTAATTTGGCTTCCTACTTGGCATTTTTCAAGAACATTACTTTGATATTGCAATCAATTATTAAATTATAAAATCTTTAGAAAAGCTGAACATGTTCTAATTTACGATTTTTCTGCTAAAAATTGATTTTTTTCTGTTTTTTTAAAAATTAACATAAATTTTTAAGTATTGATTTAAATAAATATTCTTATATTTAGCATCCACGAGAAGTACAAAACCCTTTTTATTTATTCTAGAATTTTTTTTACTATATATATATAATGCAGTACTTCACTTTTATTGATAAGAATTATAACAATGTTACAGTATTTCTGATTTATATTAAAATTTAAATATGGTAATTACGTTATCTATCAGATTTTTTTTTTTTTTACTTCTATTTTTATGTAAGAAAGAATTTCTAAATGAAAATTTACAAATTCTTTTTTGTAAATTTTCATTTTTACGTTAAAAATTTGCAAATGATGTTTTAATATGATATTCAAATAAAAATTTAAACTTCTTGGGTTTATAATTTAAAAATAGAATTTTTTGTATTAATATTAAAACAACATATATTTCAACTAGTTAATAATATAAATGCAAAATGTTAATTTTTTATGTTCTAGGAAAGATAGATTCTTCAAGAAACAATATTTAAATGTAGCGTTGTTGAAGATAAGCTTTTTGGTCTTCATTTCAGCGTGAAATAAAGAACTCAAAATGAAAATATTAACAAAAATTAGATAATTTTCAGAATATTTGATATTTTCTACCATTTTTCATTATTTATAATTTCCAACTATTTTCTTTTTGCCTTTCATTTACACAATCCTCGTATATAATTCTCACTACTTTATTTTTAATGACTCAGATAACTAACTTAGGTGTATATCAAAGGAATATATTTACAACAGATTTAAAGTTTTATTTTCAAGTATTTCTATAAAATTAACTGTTAACTGTATAGTTGTTTCATACATATACATAGAATAGAGTTCTGTATATTCCTCGTTTTTATTATAAAAATAAACACAAACTAAATCCTTTTCAAAAATCAGATTTATTCAATTCCTACTACTATTAGTTCACACTCTACCTATATATATACATATATTTCCACATATATTTCTAACTCCCAAATTTCATAAAGACCCAAAAATTTTGGACAGTTACAAATGGTTTTAATACATATATCACAAAAAAGGCAAAAAAATTTTCCATGAAATATTGATGAAACAATAAATAATTAAATCCTCAGCCATTCAAAAAAAGCAAATCACTTGTTGAAAAAATGAAAAGATAAAAAATTTATTCAGTCTATAGTTTAGATTTTGAAGATTTCCCCTTTTAAATCTATTTAAAATTGTGAATTAATATCTTTAAATTTACATAAAAAATTTATTTTAATTTTTATTAGATTTTGTTCACTACTTGGGGTTTTTACTTAAAGAGAACTATGATATCATAAAGGTAACTTATTTTCAGCAAAAAGGATTGCCACAAGGTGGCCCGCAGAAAATGTCTTGCCAATTTATACTTACATTATTTTGAAAATAGTTACATTAATAATTTAAATTTTTTTATTTATCGTTATATAGATGATATAATCGTCTTTGGCAAACAAGCCAATTTTATCCTAACTTTAAATTTTTTTCCCCAATATCTTAATTTAATACAGACAAATAATAACAACAAGAAGAAAATTTTTTTGACATACATGTCAAATTATATGAAAATGTAATAGTTTCTAA
The DNA here is from genome assembly GCA_019973955.1 of Trichonephila inaurata madagascariensis. NCBI lineage: Eukaryota > Metazoa > Arthropoda > Arachnida > Araneae > Nephilidae > Trichonephila > Trichonephila inaurata. Next base: position 34,105 of record BMAV01002925.1, read on the forward strand.
AATTTATGATAAAAAGGGAAAATTTAATTTCAATATTATAAAAAATTCCTCATTGGGGAGTAATGTACATGTTTCTATATTCAGAAATATTGTTATTAATTATATACAACGTAATAAATTTCTTGTGTCAAAAAAACGACATAAATAACATACACATTTTACTAAAATTGCTTATATCAGAAATACCCAATTTATTTTATTAAATTGTTTTTAAAAAAAAGATTAAAATAGTTAGGTTTAAAAATTTTGGGTTATATTATTATTAAAAAATATTTTTTATAGTTACCCCATAGTCTAATATTAATTAAAAATTACTTCTAATTTTATTCATATTTATCGGGTTTATAGGTTTTATGCATTAATAAGTAATTAATTTTTTTTCCCCATTTTAATCTTTTTTTAATTAATTTAGCCCCTTTTGATTTAAATTGTTTGGGGTAAGAATCGGGAAAAATTAACCCCCTTTGCCGGGCTTTTGCTTTTTAAAATGCTTTTTGGAAAATTACCTTATTTTGAAGGTTTTTAATTTTCTATATTTATTTCCCTTTTAGTTTTTGCTAGTTTTTTAAAAAAAAGGGAATTATAAAAAATTTAAACCCCTTTTTAATAATTTAATTTTTTATATAATAATTTAATCATAATTTAAATGGATTTTTTAAATTTTTACTGATTATTTTTGTTTCATTGTGGATTTTCCTTTTTATGGTTTTTTGGTTTTTTTTGGGATTTTTGATCTCTTTTTTTAGAAATTTATATATATATTTTATATAAAATTTTTTCATTTCCAACCCTTAATAAAATTTTTCTTATTCATCCCAAATTCAAAACTTTTTGCAGTGGATGCCCTTTAATTTAATGTTTATTCAAATTTTAATCCATTAATTAAATTTAAATTTGATTAAAAGTAACAAATATAATACCCCAACCCCAAATAAAAAAGGGGAAAAATCGCTTGCTTGTACCGTGTGCAATGGACGGCGTTGGGGCCAAATTCCAGGTCTGGGTTCGAATCCTCTCTCTCTCTCTTCTTTTAAATTTTCTAATTTCTGAGAATGTAATTTATGAATGAATAAATAGTTGCACACAAATAATAATACTCCAAACCCCTATAGGTCGCCCATCCGGTACAATGGTTAGTGACGCTGACTGCGGTGTCGTAGGGTCTGGGTTCGAATCCCTGGAAAGACATGGACGTTTGTGTTGTAATCCTTCTATTCTTTTTTATGTGTTTTTCGCTTACTCCCATGTAGCCCCCGTGGGTCTTTTGGGGGGCCGGGTTTTTTAAAAATTCTCAAAAAAAAAAACAAAAAACGTTTTTTTTTTGCCCCTTGTTTTTGATTTTGTCATGTGTATATACGTATTTATATGAATTGTATCATTGTAATATATTGTAAATATTTATATATTAATTATTTAATAAAAAGAAACTAAAATAAACTTTTTCTTTGTAGACTTATTTAGGAATTGAGTTTAAAAAAATTATATTACTTGTTTTTTTCTATGCAATTCAACGACCAAAATAGTTTTTTATCCAATTTCCTACTTTCATCATACATTGCAATTGTATTCTCAAAAGAAATTGTTAAAAACCAAAAAATGCAATTCTGAATTTGATTTTTCGGTATAAAATTTAAATGTTTACGATAAAAATATTTAATATAGATGACAAAAGGTTTTAAACAAAGAATTAATATGCAAATTTTACGCTTTTTCCTTGAAAAAGTGCTGTCTGATTATTGACGAATTCATCATTCCGAAGGCAGCAATTAGTGAAACGTTATCCCCCAAAAATTTCGGCAGTTTTTATTTTTTAAATTGGGGAGGAAAAGAAATCTGATTTTCGATCATACATTCCTAAATAATTTGTTTATAAAGTAAAAATTCAGCAAGTTTAACTGTTTCTTAATTTTTGCTTTCATTTTTAATGAGTTTCTAGTTTTTGATACCTCATCTCTATCACCTGCATTTTGTATTTTTTTTTAAATATTATCTCAATAAATATCAACTCAATATCAAATATTTTTGTTATTTATACATCTAATCTTAAACATTTGAAATTTGTTTATTATTAGAACACTTATATGTATCCGTCATGTTTAATGAAAATTTCACTTTTTTCAAATTTTGTGACGAAACTCCGAAGTCTTCATATCTAACTCTTAGGAATATTTTACCCCGATCCAAAGTAATGTCAATCATAATTTTAAATATTCTCAGTTTTTTTATTGTTGTAAGTTTATGATAGGAAGATGAACTATTATGAAGAATTTGCTTTAGTTATGTGATAAGACAAAAAAAGGTTGAAGGCCACTCTTAAGATCTTGGAGAAAACTTCGATATATTTCTTCAAAAAATCTGACAGAAATCAATTGTAACGCGTTCGTTATTAACAAGTTCTTTTTTATTTTTTTTAAAAGAGCTTGGAGGGGAAATAATGAGAATTTGCCCAGTTTTTTGTTGGTGAAAAACGAATTTCAGTAGTCTTTAACCCCCACACACCCCAAACTCACCACCATGGTGAGGAGATAGCAAGCAGGAAGAAAAGGGGGGAGTGAGGACACCTCGTGACTTGCGTCATATCCGTGAAAAAGTTAGATTGCCCACCTCTCTGATTGGTCAACTTGCCCACCTCTCTGATTGGTCAACTTGCCCACCTCTCCGATTGAGGGTCCTTTTCCCCCAGACCGGGAATATCTATCAACGGTTGTATGAGTCGCAGTGTGTGCATTATGGTGTTTACAAAATAGCTCTCGCAGCAAAAGCGTGCCTCTTTGAAATATTTTCTTAAATTTGTTGGCTACATGGTGATGTGTTCGGCGGCTAATTTTTTTTTTTATTTTCATTTACGTTGAATTATTATTAATTCTAGCCAGAATACCTAAATCAAATTCACAAAGTGGAAAAGAGTTTCTTGAAAGAAAAAAAAAGAAAAGAAAAACTAGCACAAGTCCAGTCGAAAAAGTGAAAAAAAAAACAGAAAAATAGCGCAAATTCATCAAGTGCTACTGCCAGATCTCTATCAGAATACATGAGAGAATATCGAGCACGGAAAAAAACATTGCAAAATACTCCCTTAATGCCGAGTTTAAGGAATGTGTGGGAATGCTATAGAGACTTTTTTAATGACAGCACAGATTAATATGACTTTGTGAACCACCCTGTGCCATCAGAACAGAGCCCACAACAAGTATAGTGCGTGTTGGAACTGATGTATGTGAATCGATAGTAAATTCTATCTTACGTTACAAAAACTGTAATCCCCATAAAAATGCCCACAAAGATTTTCAAAAGCGATTCGTTGATAATCCTTTTGGTCACGGGTGTTCGATTTGTGATAGATTATGGTTTAGAGATTACACTGAACGCTACATACCGACAAGTTTAAATATAAAAAATATGCCAATTAATTTTTTTTTTTTGCTAAAAAGTTTTATTAGCGGCTCACTTTTTGGCTTCTCAAATTGGTTATATAATTCCTGATATATTGCTATACACAAGATTAAGTTGAGATTTAAATCTCACCTCTAATGTATGATGTACTTATGTCCTCAAATTATTTGGAATTCAACTAAAAATTCGCTTGAAAGCAAACAGAATTATTAAATTTTCACCTTGTTATTTCAAACTGTGTGACAATGTAAAAAAGATTTCAAAAATTTTGAAGAAGTACGTTACCTCTTTCAGTGACGTTTTTTAAAACTTCAGAAAAAGACCATGTAATTAAAACCTTCATTTTGCTTTTTAGAATACTTACACCTTCATATCTAGAAGTTTTGAAAAGAAGATTATCTAACAGTGAAACAAAAAGAATTACATGATTTTACAAAATAGTATTTCTAACATTTGAAAAGAGATACTAAAACAATCGAAATAAGATTCATGATTTGTACATTGTATCTCAAATCATATTATTCTCGCTATGGAAGGCAGGGAAAATACATAACAGTAACACATTAATAATCACTACCTGTCAAAATTATTATTTTCAGGCTTAAAACAATTTAACATTGTATGTTTTTGTCATATTTTTTCTTAAGTATGACACATCATAGAAACTTATACAAACATTTTAAAAAACAATGGGAGTCAAAATTCTAAACCTGTAATTTGTATTATGAAATTCAGTACAAATGTTTTTCAATATGTTTTTATGCCATACTCTATATTGCTTACATATTAAGCAGCTTTCTGATCTATTAAAAACTTTCATCATTTTTTTTCAATGATCAAATTGTTTCGTTCGATATAAAATATCTTTTTTAAGACATTTCGTCTCAAATTTAAAAATACATAAAAATGTGATGAATGGAATTTTCAATTAAATCATTTCAAGACTTAAAGATTTTCAAAATTACATGGCATTTTTCTTTTAAACAATTTTAAGCCTTATAGCAATAATAAATTTTTTAAATAAATTGTAAAGACATACCCAAGACCCTAAATGTGATTTAACTTTTCATACAAGAAAAATTAAATTTTTTCGGCTTTTAAGGAAAAATTAAATTCTAAAGAACATTTTTAAATACAAAAAAATAATAATAATAATTCGAGAGGAATCAATGTGAAATTTAAACAAGTAGTCTTTGAAAAATACAAAGTCTTTTTAACACAAGAAATAAAATACTAGATAACTTAAAAGTCATCCAATTCGAATATATTTCATTGCTGTACATATGTTTTTTAGTACATATGTACATAGTTTTTCACAGTATTTTTATTAATCAAAACATTTTCCATGCTCATAAGTGTGAGTGTGTTTCTATTTAAATATTTAATCTTCATTAATACGTCAGCCTAGAGTTAAGGAATACTTCTTTGCTTTTATCATCAACCAAAAAAATGTGTGTATCTTTTTAATTATAAATAGACTACAGATTTTGCAGAAGGGTATAATAATAATGAGTGAGTGAGGGTTATATTAACGCCGCACTATAAAGCGACCCGGTATCTATTGAAGAATAATATGAGAATCGTTGAATTTTAATGAGAAAAGTGGTAAATAAACTTCTTAATCGATCTGATTGATAGTTTAATAACGCCACGCTTCGAAGAAATACGGGAATTATTGGCAATGGCCCTCGTGTTCTCGAACGATAGTCAAGTAACAAGGAAGACACCTTACCTGACACTCCACGCCAGTGCGAGGACTTTGAACCCTGGCAGATTTAACATGTAACAGTCTTGCTATATTATACCACTGGTGTCCTTAAACCTCGGATCCTAAAAGCCTTTTTTGCAGGAACTCAAGTTGATGGCATTTGGCACAGACGTTCAAATTTAGGAGCCCTATCCGGGAACCACACACCCACACAAACGTTGTCCAATATATGAAAATCCAAAACATTAAATGGGCTGGAAACGTTAGTAGAACAAACAAAGAAAATTTAACATAGAAAATCTTTTTGACCAAGCCTACTGGAACAACTAGGGGTCGACTCAACCTCAAAGGGGTTGACTGCTTCTAAATGATTTCACCATCCTAAGAGAGGACTAATTGGAAGACCATGGGGAAACAAGATAGACCTGGAGACAACTCTTGAGAAGGCCAAAGCCCACCGAGGGCTGTAGCACCATTGAAGAAGTTTTTCTATACGACAGTTTTTCAGTAACATCAGATTTTGAACCCATGACTCAATAGGGTCGACCACTCAACTACCACAGACTCCATGGGGCATTGCATAATTTTCACTGAAATAATCTGCAAGAGAACTACTATATCTGTTAAATTAGATTGAATTTCTAGCAAAAATTAATAAAAATATCAAAAAGTATGAAGGGGCAGTTACTCACACAAGAAGAAGAACAACAGTAATTTTAAGGCTTACTGTGATATCGTTATAATCGTGATACAGTCAGATGATAAGGATAATACTTGAACTCTTCTTACACTTCTGACTTCCTCACCTTGCCTCGACAGAAGAGCCTTTTGGTTCAATTTAACATGCAGAACCCCCTCATTTTCGGTGGATGGGTCTTAAGGTATCGACTACGTTCTGGAACCGTGATTTTAAAGACGCGCATAAATGGATAATTTTCATGATATTTAGTGTCACTTAGATTAGAATACATGTATAAAATCGTTTTATAAAATATTTGCATTTTGACAAAAAAATTATTGAAATACAATATTTCGGCTAAAAATTAACTTAGAATAACCTTTATTCAAAATGTTCTCCTTTTATGAAAAATGCTTCTATTATAATAATATTTTGCCTTTATATAGCTCAGATCTCTGTACAGAGGCTCAACTATGAGTTTGAAAAAATTCATATTATTTTCTGGTTACAAACATTTGAAATATAATTATCGGCGTTTTTTCTTAAAATTTCTCCCTCTGTTGTCGTAAAACATGGATAAACCCACTTCTAAGTTATATATTTCAAAAATTCTAGTTGAGCCTCTGTACAGAGGTCTGAGCTAATACAGGCAAAATATTATTATAATAGAAGCATATTTTTCACAAAGGGAGAATATTTTGAAAATGGGCCATTCTATGTTCATTTTTTGTCACAATATCGTACTTAAATAATTTTTTACTGTAATATTATTCGTAAAACAATTTTATATACATTTTCTAATCTAAGTGACACTAAATATCATAAATATTATCCATTTATACGTTTTTGCAAAATCACGGTTCCGAACGTAGTCGCATACCTTAAATGGAACCAAAACCTGAAATTCCGATTCTGTAGAACAGGAGTTGGCATTAAGTCGGATTCGATTGGCCAGTGGTCCACAAAGACATTTTGGGGTGACCGCCTGCAGATGAGCAATTAGTAATTATATACCGAAATATTCAAGATTGGTTGACAGTATGCAGACTAACTCTTCTACGAACTATAATTACGAAACTAACTTTAGATTAATTGTTTGCTGTTTGGTAATAAATGCATCGTTTGATATTATTATGTTTGTATTTTGCGTTTTGCCTTAAACGCGGTTGTAAAAGTGTCAGATTTCCTTATCGTAGGTAGTTAAATATGTAAGTACATATACGGTCTTTATTATTAAGTTGCAACAAATATTGTAGACCTATTTCTTAGCTCACCACACCTACGCCATTGGGTGAAATTAGAAATAGCCCTGTGCCCTGAAAATGGACTGCCTCCGCTGTAGAATATCACCGGTCATGAATAGCCATTGGGTTCCATATTGATTTGATTTCATTTTAATTTACGTCTTACTGGGAAGCAACACGAGGGCTATTGGCAACGAACTCGTTATTTTGAGCCAATGGATGAGGAAATCACCTGAGCTGGCACCCCTTCCTTTTACCAATCTATCAAGCCATGCCACGCCAATTTGAGATTTTTGAGTATCGATTGATTTAATGCAGTGCCTCTCAATCCTCCAATATTTGCGACCCAATTTTCAATCATAATTTTCACCGCCCCCCTTCATACAATAATAATGTATTGAATGCAATAATAATGTACTTTGACTCTAAAGCTATAAAAAATTACCTTAATTAAAAACCGTACAAATTATCAAGATAAATATTAAATTTTGTATAGGTTACTTTTAAGTAAGTTATTTTTGATTAATGGGATAAGAGTATTATGTTATTTTTCTTTATAATTTTTAAATTGGAACAAAGTGCCAAATAAGTTTTAATTAAATAGGTACAAAGGGGTTATATATCAAGAGTCTTGATGCAGACTGTGAAGAAGAAATCTTCATGGATTTCATGTCAAGCGGCAAAAACAAAAGGAAACTTAGTAATAAATCACTCTTTGAATTTTGAGCAGAGGCGAATGAAGTTTCTGCACTGCAAATAAAAGATTTCGTTTGCTTTTTCCATTTCCCCAACCTTTGTATAATTATTAAACTTAATCTTAATTTAGTTTTGATATATTAATTATCAAATACATTGTACGGTTCTGATACATTTATAAATATATTATACCAGTTCAAATATGCATTTTATTTTTTTTATTATGTCAAATTGTATTTTGCTTTATTTCCTTTCAGCAAATTAATAATTTTTTTAAATAATCTTTTATTTTCGACTTTTTGATAGGCCCCTAAGTAGATTTATCATGCCCCCTTAAGGGTGCGCCCAGTTTGAGAACCGCTGATTTAATGTGAATCAGCTCATCTACACTGTGGATCTTCAGTGCACTGGACTTCGGACCTGAACTGGACAACGCTGGACACGAGCTCGCGACCGTGGGAAAACGAGAACATAATAATCAAATTACGTTCTTATAAATGTGTTTGCAGTTTAAAACTGTCAAAAGTTATTGAATGATTCCATTATTTCCCACATACAGTTCATTGCACCAGTTTCAGGGGGTAAGTTGTTCAGATGAAACATGCTAACATTACAAAATGCATGGAGAGTGACGTAAACCGGAAATGAATCACGAAAGCATTCTCGCTTTCTCATGCAGTTGCATTTGGATTTCAAAGTATTTCTTGCGATAATTTACGCTAAGTAAGAAATTGCTCTATTAAGCAAGAGAGATAATGTACAATTATCATTTAGGATACTTTCAATTGTAAGATGCAACATATAGGTGAGTGTTGCAAGGAATCCTGTGTAAAAATGTGTTGAATTATAGGACATATTGGGCAAAATAGTAAACTTTTACCTTTTTCTTGTTTTTTGGGGTATATTTTTACTATTTTCATCAATATGTCTAGAACAGCGTTTCTCAAACTGCGGAGAGACACAAAAGATTATTTTTAAAAAATTATTAATTTATTGAAAGTAAGCAAACTAAATACATTCTGGTATAATAAAAAATGAAATTTACATTTGCACTGATATAATACAATTATAAATGTATCAGTATATTGCACGCAGTATTTTACAATTAATTTAACAATACTAAGTTAAAACAAGTTTAATAATAACCAGTGATTCCATGGGCGTGTCATATATAAAATTATATATAAATTTAACTCTTATTTTGATAATTTGTACGGTTTTAATTAATACCTTCACACTGTGCTGATTAAAAGTTACGCGATTCTCTCTCCAGAGCCATTATTTTCCACGCAGACGAGCGTGTGTTATGTATGGGGCAGGGGGAGAAAAGGAACGAATAAGAAAATCCTCTGAAATATGTAAATCCTTCGCAAACACTGTCAAGGTCGGTTTAAAGCACTCCAAAGCCTTTGAAATATTTTATGGATAACAGTGCACAGAAAAGATCATACTTCGGAAAGACGTATATGTACGTCCTAGGCAATTAATGCTTTGGCTAAGCGAGACGTTTATATACGCCACTGGTACTTAAAAAAAGTCGTTGTGTAGTATTGTAGCTTTAGTGTGAAAGTTATTGAATTCAATACATTGTTATTTGTATGGAGGGGGCCACGATGAAAAGTATGGTTAAATATTGGGTTGGGTAAATAATGAAGGTTTGAAAAGCACTGCACTAGAGGAATTCCGCTGTTATGTAATTTAATGTTTTTAACTTTAAAAAAAAATATTCATAAAATGCCTCAAGGGAAGGAATACGAGTATAACTTGCCAACTCAATTAATTTCATTCTAAAAGTGAAAGTCTTACATCACTAGGAGAGGGAGGATCTTGCAGAATTAAGATTATAGAGAAAAAAATTGAAGTATTTTTCTTGCCGGAAAAAAATCTCTCTCCATTCGAATTTAACTTAAACTTAATCAATTAAAAATTTTAATTGATTATTAGAACCTGTACTTTCTCTAACTGCCCCATCCAAACCATTTTTTTAGTTGGATTCTAAGCCGAGTCCTATTTTCCACTAGCTTTCATATTGGGAGAAAAAAGTGCGGCTTAGGATTCGAGTAAATCCGGTATATATATATTTAAAATAGAAACTTGATAAATACGTTTCTTTTGTTGAGTAGCAATCCACTAAGAACAAGTTTTATGGTAAATCGACTCTGGGAGGGGATTACAGGAACGTTAAAAATAGTTATGCTTCTGTTTTATAAATTTAAGTCGTATCCTTTTAAATCAAGAGGCGAGAAATATAAGAATGTTTTTCAATGCTTACTGCTAGAGCTTCGGTTTCAATAACTTATAAACTGTATATAGTCATACAATATCATGAAATATCCAGCAAAGCCGGTGGACAGCGACCACAGTATATATACTTGAATATATTCAATAACAGTCATTTGATGGTTTAAATTATTCTTTGCAAAACTGTGCATAGAACATCCTTTTTAAGTTTATTACCAATATGTGTTCCAAAATCTTTGTCGATGACATGACTGATGATGGATTGCCAACATTTTTTTTCATTCACTAAAAAACTCAATCGTTTTAAACACGTGAATGTGAATGCATCGATGAAAGTCCCAATGCATGCGTCATACAATGAGAAATAGAAATTTTGAAATTTTTTTATAGGAACGACGTATAAGATAAACACCAGTAGCTCATACTTCTTAATGATTTTGCATGTTTTAAGATGCTCGTCAGATTACATCTCAAAAATTGTTATTATTCTTAATGAAGAAGCAAAACCAAAAAATTCCGCGCTGAAAACAATTTCAATCTCTCCGAAAATCTGAGATAAATAAAAAAGAAATATTTCGCATCACTCTCATTTTTTTCTAGTTATTATTCATTACGCAGCAAATTCTTTGCACACATAGAACCTGTGATATATTGTTTATGAATCTATGAATCAAGAACAGATTAATTTTTTTCAATTTACTTCACTTTCAAGTGTATTTAAATAAACCGAGGATCGGCAGTTCTTAAAGATTTGGTCTTATAATCCTCAAGGTAAGTTCTTCTGTTCTCATAGACATGATCTTTTAAGTAATTCAATGACTAAAAGCTTCATTTGTTTACATAGTAGTAAATTAGATTCTTAAGGTATCCGACTACCCTAAAAGTGCGAATTTTGCCAAAAATTCACAATTTTCTTATGATTTTATTTTATAGACTATCTTATTAACTTAACTCAGTGGAGCAACAGCCCATGAGGGCAAGGCCTACTGTGCCCAACTGAGTGTTCTTGACCTTGGGCCCTGAGATGCATGAGAAATGTTCTGGTCAGGTGGTCAGTCTGACGCGAGACCATCTTATTTGCCTTATAAAAATATCAAGTTTATTATTTTCCATTCACTGGAGAAAAACTTCAAGTGTTTTAGTAAAGGCAGATGCCACTACTTTAAATCGAGGTCATGCTTTAAATTGCGTTTTACTCGAAATGTGTGTGTGTTTTTATTTAAATTGCACAAACAGAGACAGTGATTACTCAAAAAGTTTCTCAAAAGTTTCTCTTCAAGTTTTTCAAAAAACCTCCATATTTGTCAATCACTGTTTTATTGCAAAATTTACAATCCCTTATGTGAATATAATCACTGATTTTTTTAATCAATAATAACTGAGATAAAGTTCTTTAGTTTTGTAAAATTAAAATACCTCTTATTTTGAAAATTATTTAAAAAATGAATAGCATAGCAACACATCAAAATTGAATAATTATTCATAAACAGAATGGCCCCCATTTATGTAATTTTTTGTTTTTACCATTTTCTTTCCCATTTTATTAATAATAATTTCTTCTTTTCTTTTTAATTTTAGCATATTTCTCTTAAAGTGTACTAAATAAACCTAAAAACCACAAAAAAATCCCCATATTTCCATTTTTTTTTTCTTTTTTTATGTTGTTGCAAGTTGTCGGATATTGTAATTCAACATTTTTTCATACAAATATCCTTAAAATATATTATGCAATATTTGTTCGAATCTAATCCGCCATATTGATTCTAAAACGCACCCCAAATTCGCAACACTTTTTTGTGAAAGAAAAATAGTGAAAAATGGTTTATCGATATCCGATATTTGCTAAATTCAAAAAAAAATTAATGAGTACTAATAAGAAATGAATAAAATTAATTTATTTTACCATTGTTAAAAGCTTTTAAATCCACACATGAGCCTGTTATTGCTCTAATTGTCAGTACCATGTTCAATTCCCTCATCCAACTAATTTTCCGCCTTCTGTTCTAAACTGCATTCTATTTTAATAGTATTAACATTCAGAAAGAAGTGCGGCTTGGATTCGAATAAATACGATATTTATCAAAAATTGTTTAAAAGAATGCTTTGTATTTTTGCTTAATTTCGAAAAGGAAATTTTTCTCTGCCTTTGAAATGTCTGTTGGAATAAATTTAAGACAAAAAGTGTTGAATAATAGCTTAACTAAAATGAACTGGAACTAACTACCTAGTTCCAGATTCTTTCGATAATTCTTCTAGTTTTTTGAAGTAAGGAAATATAAAATATTCTAAAAGTAAATATTTCCTGTTTTTAAGTGTTCATCTTTCAATATCCTGATAAGATGTTATGTTTTTCATATGAACCGATTACTTTATTATGTTAATTACGTTTTCAATTTTAATTGATATATTCGATTAAAATGAAATAATAAAACAAAAGGATTGATGTGTGAAAATATTAAAGGTTTCAATAGTAAAACTATTAATTTTTTTTAAAAAAATGTAACCTTCGATTTTAATTTTGTTAATTCTTAATTGTCTTCCATTTTAATTTTTAATAACTTTTCTAATTTTATTACCGCACAAATTTAAATTTCCTCTTTTAAATTTGTTTGTTTTTCCTCCGTTTAAAAATTTTTTTCAGGAATGACATATTTCTCTTTAAATCCCTCAGTAAAATTCTATTCAAGTAAACTTCTAACTTGTAAATTACTAAAGCTCGACCATTTATTTACATTAAAAATTATTATTGTTATTATTAGTTACCATATACACATATCAAAGTTTGCAATTCTATAAGTATGTGTTACCATTATTCTTTAAAAATTTTCCTAAATTTAGATAAACCCAAAGATTTGAAAAAATTTCTTACCTAAACTCACATTTAATTTATCTATAGAATAATTGAATTCAAAAATATTTTAAATAAAATACTATGCAACCTTCAAAATATACATTTTAACCATAAAGAATGGTCTAAAATCATGATTTTCATTTAATAAGTACAATCACGTGTTCTACATTGATCTCAAAATTCACATTCGACTTGTTGTTCTACTTGTACAACATAGCAAATGTCCAAATATTAAGATTCTTCAAAAAGATTCAAAATTTAAAAACAAAATACTTTTAGTATACGTATACTCTTAAACGAAGTACATTTTATTTACCTATGTGCATTATTATTGTGTTATACTTTTTAAAATAATTTGCAAAAAGCAAAAGTTGGTAACAGCAAAGTGCATGAACCAATTGGGTAGTAACACGTGATTGCATTTAGCAAGTGATTATGACGTCACATAAATTTATAAATTAAGTGACTGGAAACGTGAGGTTGTAGTTACCCTGTGACTATGACGGCACACGAATTAAGTTAATTAGTTTTTTATCTTCCACGGAAATTACGTGACCTCGTAGCCAAGTGGCCTGCGTAACACGTGTTAGAGTCCTGGTGCTTCTGAAACCCGCCGTGCCAAGTAGACTGATGCATGTTAATCTGTGTCGAGCTCAAAATTCCATGTTTTTTTAAATCCATAAAGACGATAATAATCCTCAAAGAGGACTTTTATATACATCGCTGTCAAAACCTTTTACTAAATCTTTTTATGCATAAATTAGAAACTTTATAAGGACGTCTTATTGACATCTCATTTAAGTCTATCTCAGTAAGTTTCTCTAAAAATATTAATTCAATAATTTTCTTTGACTAATCGTTTTGGAATTTTCATTTTCGGTAAATGTATTGAATGAGTATTATTTCTGCTTTTCTTTCCTATCTTTAAATAAGAAACAGAGAAAAATAAATACTAGGGTTACTTTATTTAAAACTTATATATATCAAGAGATTAGAAATTATAAAGAAATACATTCAAAATTTAAAAACCCCTTTTACAGTTAAATATGACCAATTGGTAAGTTTTTTAAAATTTTATATTCTTTCATTGTTTATTAATGGCATAATGTAACACTGGTCATAGATCCCAAATTTGAACCAGGACGCACCCGATCTGGCACTTAATTCTCCCCTATCCTCCCCAAAAAAGACTTTTTCCTATACAGGTTTTCGGGGAGGACTTTGTCAGTCTATCTTAAAAAGCCCAAAACTTGAACCTGGATTCGACGAAAAAAAGGGCTCTCTCTCTCTCCTCTCTTTGATAATGGGAAAAAGGGGTGCTTTTAGGAACAAAAACCTATATCAAAATAAAATGGTAACATTTTTTAAATTTAATGTAAACATTAAAAAGACCATTTTTTTATTCGTAAAATTTTTAAATATTATTGGTCCCCATCCGGTATAGTGGTTAAACGCTGATTTTTCCCCTTTGGTCTGGTTTCAAATTTTGGAGAAGGCATGGATGTTTGTACAGTGCAGCATCCTTCGCAGCATGGAGGTACTCTAAATAGTCCCCCATGGGGGTTGGGGGGGGAAAGGGGAAAGAGGTGGGGATTCCTCTGCTATCCCGGGGGTGCCCCTCAAATGAGAAAAAAACAAAATCGTTCTGTAACATATATTGTTTTTAAAGCTACGGCTAACGACAGGCGTCAATTAGCCCTTTGCCATGATGAAATTCGTGGGCTTTGATCTGGCCCTTTCCGATCAGAGGAGGCATTCGTAACAACAAATATTATTGCAAATTTCATTTATATATGTTATGTTTTTATATTCAAATGTGAGAGAGTGTTGTTTTAAATCCCAAATAAATAAAAAGGATCTCTTTCGTAAGAAATGTATTAAACTATAGAAAAATTGAGCTCAGTTTTGTCATAAACTTCAAGAAGAATAAGTATATAGATAGTTTTTAAAGAATTTTGGCTTGAGAAATACATACATGTTTTTTAAGACAGAATTTTATAAGTAATAACAATTCAGATCTTTTGCAGCAAAAACGGTTGTTATTTTGCTTGAATTCAAAGACCTTTATTTTAAACAAAGCACTTATTTGAACACAACAACAAAACAACTTTATACCTTTAAATTATACTTTCGCTTTAAGTCACTGAACTTTGATAAGACTCTAAGACATTTGTTATTATAATTTCAAAACAATTATTACATTCTTTCAGTTTTTTTCTGTAACCCCTTACGTACCTAGTAACCAATAGTGGATACACGCTATGTATAGGGCAAAATTCCATTGCAATCTCATGTGGATGCATGCCTTATATAGGTGTATAACTAATGTAAACACCACAGGAAATATTAGAAAGATTTTCTTTTATTGGAATTGTATACAATAACAAAAGTTAAGTTACAAAATGTCTGGGTTACAAAGATTTGAAAAAAATTAGAATTAAAATTACAAATCTCTTTGTGGAATTGCTGTGAATGTTCCTTGAAACAAAAAGCTTTTCCACGTGCGTTATATGAATGTACTGTCATTTTCCCCTCTTTCTTCATCTTCATCACAAATAGATAAATCCGTATCAGCGTGACTGTCGTATCATCGGATTCCAGAAAATGTTCTCATTCACTTTCGGTGGAATCAAACAACTATGCCATATTGGTAAGAAAAAAGAAAAAGCAAACAACAAAAATAGTTATTTAAACTCTTAGAAAGCAAAACGAAACATGAACGAAAGTGCGCCTTAGTCAGCGTCAAAATGAAAAATGAAATATGCGTCGAATTGTAAAGGTCAAAATCCCCAAAAATTCGGAATTTCTGGGGATACTAGAAAAGTTTAATATACACTCGAGGCGTTAAGGTATCCGACTACGTTCGGAACCGTGATTTTGTAAAAGCGTATAAATGGATAATACTTATGATATTTATGTCATAGAAAAAAATTATATAAAATTGGATTAGAATGTATTACAAAAAAAAATTATTTAAGTACACTATTTTGAAAAAAAATTTTTAAAAAACCTTTCTTCCAAATGTTCCCCTTTTTTGAAAAAAAATGCTTCTTTTGTATTAATATTTTGCCTGTATTCAGCTCAAACCCTCTGTAAGAGGCTCGACAAAATTTTTTGAAACATAATTTGGAAACTTTTATCCATGTTTTAAAAAAAAAGAAGGGAAATTTTTTAAGAAATACGCCGTTTATTTCAAATTTTTGTAACTCGCAAATAATGTGAATCTTTCAAACATCATGTTGAGTTTTGTACAGAGGTCTGAGCTATATACAGGCAAAATATTAAACAATAAACTTTTTTACAAAAATTTTTAAAAAAAACGTTTATTCTAATTAATTTTCTTCCCAAAAAATTTCATTTAAATTTTTTTTTAAAATTCCCTTAAAACAATTTTATACATGTATTCTAATCAAAGTGACACAAAAATTCATGAAAATTTCCATTTATGCGTTTTTTTAAAATTATGGTTCTAGTTCGGATACCTTAAACTCGGTTATACTAATCATATTATTATATAAGGTTAAATTTTGCACTTGAAAAGATTTACTTTTCCGTATCGTCAAATCTACAAAATATCTCACAATTTTATTAGTTTTTGCTTACGTGACAAAATGTACTTAATTACTAAGAATAATTAAATATTTTATTAAATTTCAATCATTTTGTATTCTTTTTAATTAATTTCTTTTTTTTTATTTTCGAATCTGTATCATTTTTATATAACATAATATAGTATGATTCTTTTTGTTTCTCTATTGCCTTTTCAATCTTTTTCATTTTAAAAACCCCTACGCGGTCTCCGGGCTTGCCATTCTGGAATGCTTCAAAATGCACCACACTTATTTTTGCTTTCAGGTGGGGTTCCAAAAAAACGGTTGAACCGTATTTTTAAGAATGCGGCTCGGCCGCTTTTGGGGGTCTTTTAAGGGGAAAAAACATCTCTGGAAATGGTGGGAAATTTTTTGGGAACCCCAAAAAATTGGACCTTTCCCTACCTTCTTCTTTTCATATATTAACAGATGCGCACATCTCACATCATCCTAGTCTGCGTGGTTTTCTGCTCGTTGCTGCTGGTCAGCACAGAAGTTGCCGGCCATCCTCATAAGGAGCGCAAATCCATCAGCAAAAGAGATGACTACTCCATGCAGACCATGGGGAAAGAAGCAATTAACATGCTCATAGACACTGCGGTGGACACAGTAGCCTCTGTGATGGACACCATGATGGGGGCAGTGATGGGCAGATGAAGACATTAACAAATCCTTCAGAGTGCTTCCGGAAGTCTTCAATGGCTAGAAACTATACAAAGATCATTGTTACATCTTAAATTGAATAATCTTATGTTTTCTGTTCTCTCCTTCCTCCTGGATAATTCAAATAATAAAGAAAAAATTTAAAAATTAATGGGGTTTTATTTTGGTATGGTTTTAATGTGTGTTTTATTAATTAATATATTGTGATAATTATCCATATGTATATACAGGAAAAAAGCGATTCACTCATTTATCACGAGACCTAAACTATCAGACCTACAGACTTGATAGGCTTTAGGTACGTTCCTTTTGTTGAGTAGATATCCTCTAAGAACGAGTTTGGTCAGTGCTTCTCAAACTGTGGGGCGCGCTCCCTAGGGGGGTGTGATAATTCTATAAGGGGGGCGCGAGCATATTGAAAAGTCAAAAACAAAAGATTATTTAAAAAAATTAATTAATTTACTGAAAGTAAACAAACAAAATATATTTTTGCACAATAAAAAATAAAATACACATGTAAAGTAATGTAATGTACTTATAAATGTATCAGTACTGCACAATGTATTTTATAATTAATTTAACAATACTAAGTTAAGAACAAGTTTAATAATTACCTGTGACCCCATGGGCTTGTCATATATAAAATTTTCTATAAAAAATTAACTCTTATCTCGATCATTTGTACGGTTTATAATTAATGCCTTAACTTCCGATTAAAAGTTACGCGATTCGCTCCCCAATGCCTCTGTTTTCCACGTAGGTATGTGTATGTGATGCATTTGGGGGAGGAAGAAAATGAATAAATAAACAAATTCCCTTAAATAAGTAAATCTTTCGCAAACATGTCACGGTCCTTTTATTGCATTCCAAAACCTAAAGAATAATTTTATGGATAGCAGTGCACAGAAATGATTGTACTTCGGAAAGACGTATATATACGTCCGGGTCAATTAACGCTTGAGCGAGACATTTATATACATCGGTGGCACTTTAAAGTGGTATTATAGCTGTAGCGTGTCGAAGTACAGTACTATAGAATTCAATAGATTGTTAATGTATGGAGGGGGGAGCGATGAAAATTGTCATTGAATATTGGGTCGCAAGTATCGAAAGTTTGAGAAGCACTGGGTTGTGTAAAAGTCGACTCCTAAGGAGGTTTGGCGGAGCGTTATACACAAAAATTCCCGATTTGAATTTTTCACCCATAAACTTAAAATTCGGAAAACATTTTTCTTTTGATGGGTAAAGATCCGCTAAAAATTAGTTTTACGAAAATTGACTCCCAAGAGGGTTTGCAAGGGTGATAAGAGGCGTTATAAATAAAAATTTCCTGTTTTTGAACTACCTACAAACTTGAAATTTGTATAAAACATGGTTCTACTATTGAATCCTGATGCATTGAGAACAGATTTTATGGAAATCGACTCCCAAACGGGTGGGTTGAGGAGCGCTGTAGGCAAAAATTGCTGTTTTGGGTTTATTAGCCTTTCCAACTTTAAATTTGGCAAACTTATTTATTCTGTTGACTAAAGATCCCCTATGAACGAATTCTGTGGAAATTGACTCCCAAGATAGTTTCGGGGGTGTTACAGATAAGAAAAATATTACAATTTTTGAATTATTAGACTTAAGGACGCGAGAAACTTTGTAAACATGTTTCTTTAGTTGAGTCGAGATCCACTAAGAACGGATTTTGCATAAATTGACTTTCAAGGGTGGTTACAGAACGGTATAAATAAAAAAATTCAATTTTTTGAACAATGGGCTTAATTTATGGGACATCGTAGTCACATGATAGTGAAAACCACGTGATTCTAGCCAATCAATTTAAAATCTCATGCGACGTCATAGTCACACGATAAAAACTATCTAGTGTTTCCAGCATATCAGTTCACGCACTTAGGTGTGCTAAGTTTTGCTCTTGGCAGAAACTTTCTCTTAAAAAGTACATATGTATACAAAATGTATTTATTTAAAAGTATAAACATAAAATATGATTTTTTAATTTAAAAAAAATCTTTTTGAAGAAACTTTTTTTTTCCTAACATTTAAACATCTTTACCCAAATATGAAATATGAAATTTTATCTGAGTTTTACATATAGAACCACAAGTACAATTAGCTTAATGTTTGTTTTAAATTCAATGGAAAACACGTGTTTGTTTTTATCACGTGACTTCATGAATTGAGCCCATTGCACTTACAGACTTGAAATTTCGTAAGCATGTAACTTTTATTAAGAAGAAAACCGTTAGAAAGGGTTTTGAGTAAATCGAATTTCAAGGTTGGGAGGCTACAGGGATGTGGTTGATAAATATATTTCTGTCTTAAAAATTCAAGTAATTTTAAAACCAAGAGGTTTGAAGGCTGTCAGAATATTTTAATACAATTGAAAGCTTAATGCTAGATAACGATGACCTAAAAAGAATATTTTACTTCACAATGTCAGAAAATACCCAGCGAAGTGGGCGAGTAACGACTACTTTCTTAATATAACTTCCTGCATCAGACTGTATATATTTTATTATATATTATCTGTCAAAAGGTTATATTGAAAACCAATGCAAACAAAGTAATATATGTCCTACAAATACGTCATGCTTGCCATTATTGTATATCGTCGGCCTAATTATCAGAATGCGTAACTCCACAAAGAAACTAAATTTGATATAGCAGTGCGACGCGCCAAGCACTGTTTGGTGCGACTCCTTAATCGCGCCAATCAGCGTTTATTGTCGAGTTACGTGGAATCCAAGATGGCGGCCTAGCGGTAACAATCGTCAGGAAAATAATTGTAAAGAACTGTTTTGAAATATATTTCAAATGAAGAATATAGGAATAGATTTAAAATAACCAACATCAATCAATGATGAATATCAATATAATATAATAAAAATTATATTTACTACTAATAATATTATGTAGTATGTAATAATAATTGTATAATACAATTTAATATAATAATTATGATATATGATAATATTCATATAATTTTTATATAAAAATATTCATATAATATAATTATTATATATAATAATGCTCATATAATATAATTATTATACGTAATAATGCTGATATAATATATTAATAATGATTATATAAATACCATAATAATAATTATAAATAAATAACATTTATAATATTTATAAAAAGTAAACTAAAATAATAATTATTTTTAAAAAATAACATAAAAAATCAATTATATTATATTACAAATAAAATAATTATATAATATGCTTTAAAATTGATAGTGAATATTAACTAATAAGTGCTGATAACTTGCAATATTCC
This sequence comes from Trichonephila inaurata madagascariensis, assembly GCA_019973955.1. Classification (NCBI taxonomy): domain Eukaryota; kingdom Metazoa; phylum Arthropoda; class Arachnida; order Araneae; family Nephilidae; genus Trichonephila; species Trichonephila inaurata. The sequence continues at coordinate 54,458 of BMAV01002925.1, forward strand.
AAAAACTGCCAATTCCTTCAATGAATTGCATCGAACAAGGAATGTTCAAAAAAGCATTATTAAAAAGTAAAATAAAGTGAAAATGTTTAGTTTATAGCAATAACTAAAAACACAGCATTCATTCTTTAAAAAAAAATTATCCTGGTATTCACTAATGATATTAGAAATATCCATATTCGAAAATAACCCAAAATACAACAGAAGACTGAAGAATAAGTCAATAGAAATGGTTAATTTTTTAAAGAAATCAATTAAGATCGTCTAAAATTAATAGAGTTACCGCGGGAATAAAACCAATAAAAATTAACTCTAATATACGTTATCTCCATGGCAACCCATTACCCACGATTAAAATATCAAGATAACATATTGTAATGTTATCATCTTGGAGAACATAAACAACAACTTGGCGCGTAACCTCCTATATCAAATTAGCACCCCAGAAGGAGTTAAGCATTCTGATAACTCGACCAACGGTATTGAAAGGTGGGAAAAGGTTGCATTCATTCGTATACATGATGGTATGTAATTTGCAGCTGTCTGGTTTCGAAAAATATATAATTACAGAAATAGTCGACGGATGCATGACATTGCCAACTACCTGAAGTACTCTAAATTAACTGTGACCTAAGTCAAGGATCGACAAACTTTCGGAGAGAAAAACCAAGTTGTAAGGGAACATGATAATTAAGGTATCAAAGAGCTATTTAAACACAGAACCACATGCACTTGAAGGAAAGAGGAGCCGTGGTGGCATTCACGATCAAGTTCTCAGGCTCCAACTAATATTCTTTTATTATATTTTAATAAAACTTTACACAAAGTAACATTTTCAATTCCTTTCAAAACGAAAAACTATCGAAGATATTTTTAACTCTGTAGAAGCTGAATGCAAAACAATCATTGTTAAAATACCACAATGTTGGGAACTTTAAATTGTCGTGGGAAAAAAAACGTTCCCCCTTCCTGTAATATCATAAGATCTTCATTCTGAAAATTCATATTTAATTAAAATTGTCTTTTACTGTTGCTGCATATAAAAGTCCTTTCAACTCTTTTTAATGACCCTTAAGCATATCACAATTACAGAACATGTCACTTCTGTTAGGAATTCATGGGTATCTCTTGATCACATTCAACTGTGCTTTGTAACTCGTGTATGAAAATAAGCAAATGTTGCTGGAAATCACTTAAAGAAGTGTCTTCCCATGGCGGCATTTTTTTCCAATTAAATTCCAGTTAAATGGACTTTTAATGACTCAAATAATTTTAATATCTTCACTATTCTAAATACACTATCAATGGAAAACAATTAAATACAGAAAAGCCTGTCAAATGTTTAATTATAAACGCAGATAAGGTGCATTTTTTCAATAGATAAAGGAAAAAGAGAAAGGGAAAAATTCTTATAGTAAATATAATTATTAATAATTATTACTTCATGTCACTTGAAGTCTGAAGAGCTGCAAACGTCTTTGCAAAAGAGCCTTCGGCATCAGGAACTGTTTTCGTCTCTTAACAGCAGGCAGGGAACTTGACGCGGAGCACATTTTTGGACAGAAAAAAATGCCTCAATTTTTATAACAATTTGTGACATTGTAACTGATGCATTTGTTTATAATATATAGTTTTTTAAATTCCAAAATATTTCATAATAATTACTTTTCAGCACTTTTAACATGTTGAGACAGAGCCATCCTGTGATGACCATGTCTTGCCGGTTCGCGCTAAGCTAAGAGGTGTGGGATTATCAAAATGATGAGACAATTCTTAATACAACTTTTATTAAGAGTAACTTATAATACTTAAGTTCTAATTTGACAATTATTAATTAGAGTGAGAGTCTAGCCCAAATTAAATCACGTATTTTAAGTCAGATCACGCAATTAGATCCTCTATCTCAATTATCTAAATAATCCTGTTATCTAATTACTTATATCTAATATTACCTTTTTCTGTTCTGGTCCTTGACACAGAATATAATCTATAACTTTATATGAAGATTCTTGATCCACCAATGCAGCTAATTCTTGACTGCTTATTATTCTTGGTCCTGAGATTTCACACTAAACTTTGTCACGCTATTGATCAGAATGATTCCACACTACAACCTGGGCCTGCTACCTTTATACTTTAATACTCTCTATGTTATATCTAGGTTTGCCACGCTATCCTTTTATAGTATATCTCATTTACATGTTACTTTCGTTTATCTTCTTGTATTGGGTTGGAAAGGTTTTGCCATTAATCGTGGCCGTCAAAAGAACATAGAAGTGCTTGGTAATCGAAAGGCGCGAGAGACGTCACAACCCCTCCAAGAAGAAAAACGTGATTTACTGGGGTTCTCAATGCCCTTAATAAATTACGTGTCTAAATCTCTATTTCTAGAATTTCTTCGCTTTCTGAGTTTTATTTAAATTTTAATCTTAAATCTTCATTTTAACTTTTATAATTTCCAATATCTATACGACTTTAATTTTCATTGAAATTTTAATCTTAAATTTTAACTTTTATAATTTCAATATCTATCTTGACTTTTAATTTTTCATTGCAATTTTAATCTTAAATTTTGCTTTTATAATTTCCAAAATTTATCTTGACTTTAATTTTCATTACTCATCTTAGAATTTTAATATTCAATTTAATTTTAAACTCGTGACAATAAATTTTACTCAATAACTAGGCCAACATTAATAATTACTGTTTAATTTATTGCCTACTCTCACTACAATTCGTTACTTAAAATATTTATACTACTTAAAAGCCTATTACTCTGGGTGCTGGGCAATCTAACACTGCATATGGGCTGAGTACTTCTGCTCCTTTCTTAGCACAACCTGGAAACACTTTGGAAGCTATACTTTTCAAGATTTTCAGGGTCAGTCTCCTAAATGAAACTATTTGAAGGAGTATCTATTTCCATAATATTAATCAATTTTACATATATTATTTATATATCACAATAAATTTTTATCTCCATCCCTACATCTGGTTTCAACAAAACTCCCCAATGAGCCATCAATTTATTATTGTTAGTGCCTTGACGCCGCGTTTCCTGAACAGATGCCTCATGACTTTCTACGTAACAATACAACAACATATATATACACATTTTATACAATTACAAACATTTTTCAATAAACCATTATAACAAATAACCAAAATTTTCGCATCCTAGAGTGCATCAGTAAACAAATGTGTGAATACAAATGTTTTTCTTCAGAAAAAATTTTTAACAAGTCAAAAAGTTCAAAATTAAATAGTTACTCATTGTAGTGTTTTGACGGTTTTATAACTTTTAAGCACCGCCCGAGACTTCCTTCTTTGCAATAATTCTTCCGACCACTTGTTGGAAGATCATAAAAATGAAACAATACAACCTGATTTTATATTCGGTCTCCCACGTTCACGTTCAACGATGAGGTGTCATCCTCTTCATTCCTTGTTTGTACTGGAATTTCTTACATTTGTAGGCTTGTAATCTCCCTTGTCTTCCTTTTCCTTGCCTTCCCAAATGTGTTCTTGGCTGGTTGGGGTTCTTCTGTTACTCCCGTCGTGGCCTTAAATTATACTTCTTTTTCAAATGGAACTTCATTTGATTCTCTCCTACTCTTTTTTCTATCTCTGCAAATAGTACTAGATGACATTTGTCTTTTATTATTACAATTATTATTAACCTTTCTTTGCCCACTTTCTTTGTAGTCCACTTGTCCCCGATACACCTGATCTTTTAATACCTTGGTTATTTTTTTAAACCTTTTATTTTGTTTCATTCCCTACTGAACTAGGTAGTGATCCTGACCAGTGATTTGTTTTTATGGGTCCTCTCTGTATTTTTATATGGATTTTGATTGGTTTGCAATCCCTTTTGCCTCTAACCTACGTTTCACCGCAGATTTTTCTTTCCCATATTGTGACTCATTTAATCCTTGGTGTACTTTTTCCGAAGTACGAGTTTCCTGACTTGATCTTATACTGGTTGGGATACCTGATTTCTCACTTCGACCTCAATCACATTTCTATGACGATATATTCTTATTTGATCTACGTTAACTGTTAATCTTTTTCCCGATTTCCATATTACAATATTAGTAGGTTCTTAGCTTCTAAGGGACTCTATAAGGTCCCTCAAATTTTATTTAAATTGCTATACTTTGTTAGCAGCTGAACTTACAGGGTGTGTTTCTAATAAACCCGTCATTTACCTTTATTTTTATGTCCTTTCTACGTCTATTATAATATTTTCCCACCTTTCCTGTTTTAATTTTTCGTACTTAGTCTAGCTTCTTTAAAGCTTTTTTTTTGTATATCTTGAATTTTGAATTTAGAGCTTTCCGCTATCGCCAACTAGTTTTTGAAATGGTGTAATCAATTTTTCGACTAAAAAATAACTCAGCCGGTGTTTTTTCCCGTTGTTTCATTCACCGCCGTACGAATAGCGTAAAGCAAACTCACGTAAATTGATCCCAAGTATCATGTTGATCATTAACGTAATTTGCAATCATTTTGCACTATGATTAACTCTTTTCAGTCCGATTTGCTTGTGGTCGATATGCAACAGTCTTCACATGCCTTATACTAATCTTTCACTTAAGTGCTCAAAATCTCGGATATAAATTGGGACCATTATCATATTAATTTTATTGGAGCTCCATAACGCGATATAAAGTTATCAAAAAATATCGCTATTATACGAGATGAGGGCTGCTTTTTAGAGGTATAATTTCAGCCCATTTGCTGAAATGATCGGTTATTACTAAAATATAGCGGTTACGTCTTATTCTCGATATAGGATACGGGCCTAATAAATCTAACGTCACTATCTCATTTAGGATAATTCGATATATAATTGGATTTAACCGACCAGCTGAGTAACGCGTTTTATAGTTATTAACTTGCTTTTGCATATGGCATGTAGAGACATATTGATCAATAAATTTTCTCATGTGCGGAAATAACAAACGTCCCGAATTTTATGATACGTTTTAAATCTGCCGACGTGTCACTTATTGGCTTGTCATGAAATTCTCTCATTATTTCATTCCTTAAAGATTTTGGAATGTATACACGCATTTTACCTAATGACGTTGCGTGTTTCGCATAAATAACAATCCTTCAATTAAACGGAAATCGTGGGACCAATTCTCGCATATCGTTGCATTAACCGAGTTATCTTCCGGGTTTTTCTAAGAAATATCTATATATATGACCTAATTCATGGGTCATTTTCTGTTCCTCTATTAATTGTTCCGCGAAGTAAGTGCAAATCTTTGATTATGGCGCAATTAATTTTTATCATATTATACTATTCATTTGATTTCCTTGAGAAAGGAATGTCAGCCACCATTTTGAGTTCCGGTCTATGTTCCCATTCTATATTGAATTCTGCTCGCTTTGAATTGCCCATCTAATCATCCTACTCTCGACAAATTTTTGCCATGTGTTAGGCGTGTTAATGCTGCGTGATCTGTTATTACCTTAATTGGTATGCTCCTAAATATGTTCTAAAATTTGTTCAACGCCCATACTACTGCTAGACATTCTCTTTTCGGTTACTGTGTAATTCCTCTCTGCGTTGTTCGGTGTGTACGTGACGCAAATACGACTGGTCTGTTTTGTTGGTTTAGTACTGCTCCTAAACCAATCGAACTGGCATCTGTAAATAGCTCGAATGGTTCCTATGGCTGGTAATTTTAAAACTGGTGCTTTGTTACCGCCTCCTTGACCTCTTCAGATACCTTTTGTGCTTCATTGGACCAGACATTTTTAAATTTTTCGTTTAAGATTATAAGTGGCTCGCAATATCCGCATAATTTTTAATAAATTTCGCGTACCACTGGGACATGCACAAAACTTAGATACCTCTTTTGATTTACGGGGGTGGATTTCATCTCTTGTATAGCTCTAACCTTTGTCTCATCCGTTTTAATTCCTTCTTTACTAATTAATCCCAAATATTTCAATTCATCGCACCCGAATTTACATTTTCTTTATTTAAGTATTGATACACCACATCCTTTAACAACGAAAAAGCACCACTTAAATGTTCAACATGGTGAGTGAATGATGGAGACACTTGATATCAACGTCATCATGTAAAACACTCACAAACTTCCCTATCACCGGTTTTAGGATTATGTCAATTTGCTTTTGAAAGTGGGGCTGCCTGTCGAGCGAATTCCTCAGTTTCTACCATTAGCTTAAAATTAGGCATCCTATGCGCATTTTTGCGACCTCGTCTTCTATATTATGGTTCTGATAACCCCTTTGTGATTTGCAAGAATATCTCTCTTCGAATTTATGGGACTTTATAAAAAGTTGTATCGTATTTTTGTGGATTTCGGACTTCCACGTAGTCCTGTACCTGTGGTTCGAGTCGAACTAAAATATGATCCACTAAGTCTGTTGGGACATTCCTAATTCAAACTTCTCTTTTTTTTGTTCTAAAAACGAAATCGTCGCCTCCTGATTTCTTCCCTTTGTGATGCAAAAAAACCCGACTGTTTCTTTTTTTTTGATCGCGGGAAAAGCCTTCGCAATTAGGAGCTGCGAAAATCCGTCTGTATTTTGCACCAACAAGAACCAAATATCGAATACCAATCTTGAGCCCTTCCCCTGAGATGTTTTTAAAGCACATGACAGATTACTTGGGATTTCAAGTAACTAAAAATATTGTTATCGATGCCTCAAAAACTCAACAAATTCTCCGACCCAAAAAGACTTTTCAGGTAGTTGTATTTCCACCTAATTCCTAACCCAGAATTAAATACGTTGGGGATTGAGACATAGCCACCGTGATGACCATGTCTTGCCGGGTTTGAAGCTGGGTGTGGGATTATCAAAAAGATGAGACATAATTTTAATACAACTTTTATTAAGAGTAACTTATAATACTTAAGTTCTAATTTGACAATTTTAATTAGAGTGAGAGTCTAGCCCAAATTAAATCACGTATTTTAAATCAGATCACCAAAAATCCCCTATCTCAATTTCCCCAAATAATCCGTTTTCTAATTTCTTATATCTAATATTACCTTTTCCTGTTCTGGTCCCTTGACCTAGAGAATATAATCTATAACTTTTCTTGAAGATTCTTTATCCGCAATGCAGCTAATTCTTGGGCGCTTTTCTTGGTCCCGTTTCACACTAAGCTTTGTCACGCTATTGATCAGAATGATTCCACACTACAACCTCTGAGCCTGCTACCCATGCCTATCCTCTATGTTATATCTAGGTTTGCCACGCATCCTTTTTTTTAGTATATCTCATTTACATGTTTCTTTGTTTCTTTCTTGGTATTGGGGGGAAAGGTTTTTTTGATTAATCGTGGCCCAAAAAACATAGGAGTCATGGAACGAAAGGCGCGAGAACGTCCCCAAAGTGAAGGAATAGCTCATTTAGCATTACGGTATAAAAAAAATGCAAAATAAATTTATAAAAGAAAAAAAAAAGTGTCACACACAATTCGTATAAAAAAAGTAGTATGATAAAATAAGTGATTCTCTACAAGATAGTGTAGCCAGAATATTATATTAATGTTTGAGTACTTTTATATCTAAAAAAATATTCCGAATTTAACCCCTATTCTTTAACATTAGCTGAAGATAGCCTTAAACCAAATTCCCTATAACTTTTTTTTAAGTATGAGTACTATTGCTTTGGGTTAAGAAATTATTCAAAATGTTGCTCAACACAATCTTTTTTTACAAATTTTCTTGCAATATTCCAAAACTGCCAATTTCTTCTAAGCTAATTCATCGAACAGGAATATTCAAAAAGCATTGATAAAAGTAAAATAAAGAGGTAAGAAAATGTTTGGTTATAGCAATAACTAAAAACACAGCATTCATTCTTTAAAAAATTATCCTAATTATTCACTAATGATAACAAAATATCATATTCGAAAATAACCCAAAATACAACAGAAGACTGAAGAATAAGTCAATAGAAATGGTTAATTTTTTAAAAGAAATCAGGTAAGATCTCGTCTAAAATTAATAGGGATTACACCGCGGGAATAAAACCAATAAAAGAATTAACTCTAATATACGTTATGTCTCCATGGTAACCCGGCTACCCCAATTCATCTCAAGATAACCTCTTAATAATGTTATCATCTTGGAGAACATAAACAACAACTTGGCGGGTAACCTCCCACCTATATCAAATTAGCACCCAGAAGAGTTGGCATTCTGATAACTCGACCAACGGTATTGAAGATTTAAAATTTCATTCAGTATACATGATGAACATGTAATTTGCAATGTCTGGTTTCGAAAATAGCAGTACTGAAATAGTCGACGGATGCATGACGTGCTGTAAACTTCACGCAAATTATCGATAGCGCAGGCCTAAGTCCAGGGATCGACAAACTTTTCGGAGAAAACCAGAGTTGTCAGGGGAACATGATAATTAGGGTACATCAAGGAAGGCTGTTCGCTTACAGAACCATACATAGGAAGAAGGGAAGAGCCGTGGTGGCATTCACGATCAGTTCTCAGGCTCCAACTAATATTCACTATTATATTTTAATGAAACTTTGCACTGGTAACATTTTCAATTCCTTTCAAGAGCGAAAAACTATCATTAGGAATATTTTTAACTCTGTGAAACTGAATGCAAAAACAATCATTGTTAAAATACCACAATGTTGGAACTTCAAGTGTCGTGGGAAAAAACGTTCCCCTTCATAACCTTCATATCATAGATCTTCATTTTCATTTGCTTATTTAATTAAAATTGTCTTTGCCTACTGTTTGCACCACATATAAAAAGTCCTTTCAACTCTTTTAATGACCCTTAAGCATATCACAATTTACTAGAACATATCGCCTGTTGGGAATTCATGGGTATCTCTTGATCTTTATTCACTGTAGCTATCGGTGTATGAAAATAAGCAAATGTTGCTGGAAATCACTTAAAAGTCAAATGTCTTCCCCATGGCGACACATTTTTTTCCAATTAGAATTCCAGTTAAAATGGACTTTAATAAAGCTCGAAAATAAATTTACTAAAACTCTTCACTATTCACAAATACACTATCAATGCTGAAGAGAAACAATTAAAATACAAAGAAAAAGCCTAATAAATGTTTAATTATAAACGCAGATAAGGTGCATTTTCAATGGAATAGAAAAAAGAGAAGGAAAAGTCACCTAAATACATCCTCATTCTTCCTCCATTATTGCTTCATGTCACTTGAAGTCTGAAGAAGCTGTGAAGCAATCTTTACCCAAGGAGGCGCTTACGGCTTTACATCAGGAGCTATTTCGTCTTAACAACGAGGCGGGAACTTGACATGAACACATTTTGGACAGAAAAAAATGCCTCAATTTTTTATAACAATTTGTGACATTGTAACTGATGCATTTGTTTTATAATATGTAGTTTTTAAAATTCCAAAATATTTCATAAATAATTACTTTTCCTTTTTAACATGTTGAGACAGAGCCATCCTGTGATGACCATGTCTTGCCGGTTCCGCATGTAAGCTAGAAGGTGTGGGATTATCAAGGCGTGAGACATAATTCTTAATACAACTTTTTGGTAAGGAAATAACCATAATATAAGTTCTAATTTGCGACAATTATTAATTAGAGTGAGAGAGTCTAGCCCAAATTAAATCACGTATTTAAAGTCAGATCACGCAATTAGATCCTCTGTCTGTTATCCTACGAAGCAAATCCTGTTATCTATTACTATACATATCTAATATTACACTTTTCTGTTCACCGGTCCCTTGACCTAGAGAATATAATCTATAACTTTATCTATGAGATTCTTGATTCCACCAATGCAGCTAATTCTTGACTGCTTATTCTTGAGGATCCTGAATTTCACACTAAACTTTGTCACCTTTATTGATCAGAATGATTCCACACTACAACCTCTGAGCCTGCTACGCTATGCTATGCTCTCTATGTTATATCTAGGTTTGCCACGCTATCCTTTTATAGTATATCTCATTTACATGTTACTTTCGTTTATCTTCTTGTTGTGGGTTGGAAGGTTTTGCCATTAATCGTGGCCGTCAAAGAACATAGGAGTCATGTTAATCCGAAAAGGCGCGAGACGTCACAACCCCTCAAGAGAAGAGAAAACGTGATTTACTTAGGGTTCTCAATGCCCTTAATAAATTACGATGTGTCTAAATCTCTATTTCCTAAATTTCTTCGCTTTCACAGAGTTTTTATTTAAATTTTAATCTTAAATCTCTTCATTTTAACTTTATAAATTTCAATATCTATCACCAACTTTAAATTTTCGGCTGAGAGTTTTAAATCTTAAATTTTAACTTTTATAATTTCCAATATCTATCTTGACTAATTTTCATTGCAGGGTTTTTAATCTAAATTCACTTCATAATTTCAAAATTTATGTATGACTTTAATTTTTTCATTTACTCATCTTAGAATTTTAATATTCAATTTAATTTTTAAACTCGTGGGCCGATAGATTTTTGCTCAGTAACTGGGCCAGCATTAATGGTGCTGTTTTGATTTATTGCCTACTCTCACTTACAATTCGTTTATAAAATATTACTCCCCACTTAAAGCAATACTCTAGGTGCAGGTAATCTAACACTGCATATGGAGCTGGTACTTCTGCTCCTTTCTTAACAGCCTGGAAACACTTTGAGAAGCTATGCACCTGAGATTTTCAGGGGTCAGTCTCCCTGAAATGAAACTATTTAGTGTACTCTATTTCCATAATATTAATCAATTTTACATATATTATTTATATATCACAATAAATTTTTATCTCATCCTACATCTGGTTTCAACAAAAACTCCCAATGAGCCGCGCAGTTGTATTGTTGAATTGCTTGTATTTACGCCGCGTTTCTAGACCAGATGCCTCATAATACGTAACAATACAACAACATATATATACATATTTTATATACAATTACAAACATTTTTCAATAAACCATTATAACAAATAACCAAGATTTTCGCATCTCCACAAAGTCCATATCCCGATGACTTTCACCATCATAGCAAGATAAAATCTTTTCTTCAGAAAAATTTTTAACAAGTCAAAGTTCAAATTAAAATGAACACTCATTTGGCAGTGTTTGACTTGGTTTATAACTTTTTAAGCACCGCCAGAGACTTCCTTCTTTTGCAATAATTCTTCCGACCACTTGTTGGAGATCGTAAAAATGAAACAATACAACCTGATTTTTATATTCGGTCTCCCACGTTCACGTTCAACGATGAGGTGTCATCACTCTTCATTCCTTGTTATTTTGTTACTGGAATTTCTTGTTGTAAGGCTTGTAATCTCCTTGTTGTCTTCCTTTCCTTGCCTTCCCAAATGTGTTCTTGGCTGGTTGGGGTTCTTCTGTTCTCCGTCGTGACGCTTAAATTATACTTCTTTTCAAATGGGAACTTCTATTTGAATTCCTCCTCTCTTTCTATCTAGTAGTACTAGATGACATTTGTCTTTATTATACAGTATTAACCTTTCTTTTGCCACTTTCTTTGTGGTCCACTTGTCCCCGATACACCTGATCTTTTTAATACCTTGGTTATTTTTAAACCTTTTATTTTTTATTTTCCTTCCCTAGAACTAAGTAAGTACAGTCTGACCAGTGATTTGTTTTATGGGTCCTCTCTGTATTTTGCTATATGGATTTGATTGGTTGCAATCCTTTTGCCTCTAACCTACGTTTCACCACCAGATTTTTCTTTCCCATATTGTGACTCATTTCCCCAATCCCCTTGGTGTACTTTTTCCGAAGTACGAGTTCCTGACTTGATCTTATACTATTTGGGATACCTGTTCCTACTTCGACCTCGTCACATTTCCCTATGACGATATATTCTTATTTGATCTACACGTTAACTGTTAATCTTTTTTCCCGGATTTCCATATTACAATATTATTAAGGTTCTTAACTACTACTAGGACTCTATATAAGGTCCCACTCAAATTTTTATTTAAATTTACTTTATACTTTGTTAGCAGCTGAACTTACAGGGTGTGTTTCTAATAAAACCAATCCATTTGCAACTTTATTTTTATGTCTTTCACATCCTATTATAATATTTTCCCACCTTTCCTGTTTAATTTTCATTACTTAGTCTAGCTTCTTTAAAAGCTTTTTTTGTATATCTTGAATTTTGAATTTAGAGCTTTCCGCTATCATAACTAGTTTTGAAATGGTGTAATCAGTTTCGACCTAAAAATAACTCAGCCGGTGTTTTCCCGTTGTTTCATTCACCGCCGTACGAATATAAGCGTAATAAGCAAACTCACGTAAATTGATCCCAAATTATCATGATATTTGGTCATTAACGTAATTTACAATCATTTTGCTCTCTTATCTCGATTAACTCCTGGCGGTCCGATTTGCTTGTGTGGTCGTTATGCCTGGTCTTCACACATTCTGCTTACTAATCTTTCACTTAAGTGCTGAAATCTCTGGATATAAATTGGGAGGACATTATCATATTAATTTTATTGGGCTCCATAACGCGCGATATAAAGTTATCAAAAATATCATATTATACGGATGAGGCCTTTTAGGGGGTATAATTTCAACCCATTTGCTGAAATGATCGGTTATTACTAAAATATAGCGGTTACGTCTTATTCTCGATATATAGGATACGGGCCTATAATAAATCTAACGTCACTATCTCATTCGGATAATTCGATATAATTGGATTTAACCGACCAGCTGGTAACGCGTTTTTATAGTTATTAACTTACGCTTCCTCTGTAGAGACATATTGATCAATAGAATTTTCTCTCATGTACGGGGAAGTAACAAACGTCCCGAATTTTTATGATACGTTTAAATCTGCCGACAGTATCCCATATTGGCTGTCAGAAATTCTCTCATTATTTCATTCATAAAGATTTTGGAATGTATACACTTTTCACCTTGACGTTGCGTGTTTCGCATAAAAAATCCTTCAATTAAACGGAAATCATTAGGATGAAATTCATATAGATTTAGCCCGAGTTATCTTCCGGGTTTCTAAATATCTATATATATATTGACCTAATTCTGGTTATTTTCTGTTCCTCTATTAATTGTTCCGCGAAGTAAGTACCAAATCTTTGATTATGGCACAATTAATTTTATCACCAATTATACTATTAATTGGTTGCCTTGAAGAATGTCAACTATTTGCCATTTTGAGTTCCCGGTCTATGTTTCCCATTCTATATTGAATTCTATACTTTAAATTCTTATCAAATCATCCTACTCTGACAAATTTTGCCATATGTTAGGCGTGTGCTGCGTGATCTGTTATTACCTTAATTGGTATACTCTAAATATATGTTCTAAATTTGTTCAACGCCCATACTACTGCTAGACATTCTCTTTCGGTTACTGTGTAATTCCTACCGTTCAGTAATACGTAGCCTGCATCCCCGATATAAGTCTGTTTGTTGGTTTTAAGTACTGCTCCTAAACCAATCGAACTGGCATCTGTAAATAACTCGAATGGTTCCTGAAAGTTTGGTAATTTAAAACTGGTGCTTTTGTGTGCCGCCTCACTTGACCTCTTCGAATGCCTTTTTTGTGCTTCATTGGACCAGACAAATTTTTTAAGAATTTTCGTTTAAGATTATAAAGTGGCTCACAAATATCCGCATAATTTTTAATAAATTTCGCGTACCACTGGACATACTAAAACTTAGATACCTCTTTTTGAGTTACGGGGTGGTTTACTTCATCTCTTGTATAGCTCTAACCTTTGTCTCATCGTTTTGGCATTCCTTCTTTACTAATAATTAATCCCAAATATTTCAATTCATCACTTTTAAATTTACATTTTTCTTTATTTAATGTCAATCACCAAATCGCTTTAACAACGAAAAAACTTCCCTTAAATGTTCAACATGGTGAGTGAATGATGGAACTTGCGATAATAACGTCATCCATGTAAACACTCTGAAACTTCCCTAATATCACCGGTTTTGGGGATTATGTCAATTGCTTTTGAAATTGGGAGCTGCTCTGATAAACCAATTCCTCGGTTCTGGTAGCTTCAAATTAGAAATCCCTATGCGCGGCTGACCTCGTCTTCTCAGCCGCCAGTTCTGGAATGTACCCACTTTTGTAGCCAGATTTACAAAAGAGTATCTGCTAAAGATTTCCAGCCAGGACTTCCTGCGAAGTTTGCTTATCGTATTTTGTGGATTTCGGACTACACATCGTCCCTGCCACCCTGTCGTTCAGTCAAAACTTCATCTGATCCATAGTCTGCTTGGGACATTTCCTAATTCTAAACTTCTCTCTCTATTTTGGTAATCTATAAAGAAGCAGAAATCCGGTCGCCTCCTGATTTCTTCCTGATATTGATGCATAAAACTCCGACTGTAGTTCTTTTTGGTATTTTTTGATCCACACAGGAAAGCCTTCGCTAATTCAGCTTTTGAGCTGCGCGCAAAAGATCCGTGGCTGTATTTTGCGCAACAACAGACCAAATATCGAATGAGCCCTTCCCCTGAGATGACTTTTTAAGTATTAAGCACATGACAGATTACTTGAGTTTCAAGTAACTTGAATATTGTTATCGTGCACTCGATAAACCAGCCAGCTTTATCAAACCTGAAAGTACATTTCAGGTGATTGTAATATTTCCACCTACATTACCTAACCCAGAATTAAAATACGTTCGGGCGCCATTGAGACATAGCCATCCTGTGATGACCATGTCTTGCCGGTTCCACTTGGCAAGCTAGAGGTGTGAGTTATCAAAATGATGAACATAATTCTTATTTGTAACTTTTTGTAGAGTAACATAATACTTAAGTTTCAATTTGACAATTATTATTAGGTGAGTCTAGCCCAAGAATTAAATCACGTATTTAAGTCAGATCACGCAATTAGATCCACTCTATCTCAATTATCTAAAATAATCCCTATTATCTGAGTACTTATATCTAATATTACCTTTTCCTATTCTGGTCCCTTGACCTAGAGATATATAATCCAACTTTTATCTATGAAGATTCTTGATCCTGATACCTTCAATTCTTGACTGCTTATTCTTGGTCCGCAAGATTTCACACTAAGCTGTCACGCTATTGATCAGAATGATTCCACACTACAACCTCTGAGCCTGCTACACTTCTCCTATATATCTATGTTATATCTAGGTTTGCCGCATATCAGCACATGAGTATATCTCATTTTACATGTTACTTTCGTTTATCTTCTTGGTATTGGGTTGGAAAAGGTTTTGCCATTGTCAGTATGATCCAAGAACATAAGTCATATTTAATCAGAAAGGCGCGAGAGACGTCACAATAATGAAGGAATAGCTCATTTAGCATTACGGTATAATAAAAAAATGCAAAATACATTCTATAAAGAAAAAATGTGAAATGCACAATTTATTATAAAAATGAGTAGTATGATAAAAATAAGTGATTCTCACACAGATAATTAGCAGCCAGAGTATATTATATTAATGTTTGGAGTACTTTTTATATCTAAAAAATATTCGAATTTAAACCTATTCTTTAACATTAGCTGAAGAAGATAGCCTTAAACATGAATTATTCACGTACTTTATTTTTAAGTATAAGTACTATTGGCAGATTAAGAACATTATTCAGAAGTGTTTATCACTTTAAATCTATATTTAATACAACATTTTCCATTTGTTTTCGGTACCGTTCGGAACCTTGATTTTTCAAAACATATAGATGGATAGCTATTTATGATATTTAGTGTCACTTAGATTAGAAATGTATATAAAATTGTTTGCTAGGTGCAGGATACAATAAAAAAAATTATTTAAATTACAATATTTGACAAAAAATAAGAACCATGAGATAAATAAAGTACCGAAATATTCTCCTTTGAAGTGAGAAATACATCTATTATAACTTAATATTTTTGCCTGTATAAAACAAACATACTGCTTTAAGAACGCTCAGCTAAATTTTGAAATATATATAATTTAGAAATTGGGTTTTATTCATGTTTTACGACAACAGAGGCATTTTAAAAAGAAAAAACGCCGATCATTATTTCAATATGGGTTGTAACTCTGAAAATAATGTGAATTTTCAAAAAATCATAAGTTTGAGCCTCTGTATAGAGGTCACCGGAGCTCAATGTCTAGGTAAAATATCAAACCTCAATAAACGACACCTAAAAGGAAGAACATTTTAAAAAAGGTTATTCTAAGTTAATTTTGCCAATCAATATATTTCAATAATTTTTTTTTTGTCAAAATATCATAAAGCATGAAGGCTATATACATTCAATCTAAGTGACACTAAATAACATATAGTATATATTTGTATCTGCTTTTTTAAAATCATTCGAAACAATAATCGTCTACTCCATCGAAATCGTTTTGAGTTTGGCTATTGTGTGTAACTTCAATTGTCGTAAAAAGTTCCATTCAGAAGAACTTTATGATGTCTCAGAAACACTTATATCATCTTTTTCACAATACCTAAGAAAAAAAGAACTTGGTTTATATATATATATATAAAACACTATCACTAAGAGTGAATCAGAGTAAAATAAATTATTACTGCTTCAAAGACAACTTTTCACGCGGAAAGTGTCTTTTAAAAGCACAGCGGGGTGTACCAATGTAGGAGGGGAAGGAGACAGAATTCCATTTTGTCAAACGATGTTTGATTGGTCCTTATTTTATTATGGAGGATACTGTAATAAATCTCAATCGCGCTCTTTTCCCCCCCCTCTTTTACATTTGTATTCCCCAGCGAATAGTAACTACACCAAACTTACAATTTCTATTGGGGCCTATACAAAGAAAGATGGATATACCAGCTGAATTGTATCTCAAAAACAAACACGAAGTCCTAAGATTTTTCACTTCATTATATCCCACTAAATATAACAGAACAACCATCTGCTGGAAGTATAATTTGCGAAATTGATACTTTTCTTTCTAATCGTTACAGAGATAGGGGCAAATATCGAAATTAGCGCCGCTTAATACTCTTCCGGCTTATTTGTTTTTCGCTACAGCAAACCCTAGGGTATCGTTACAGATTTTATTCCTGTTAAAGTGTCGCTACTTTCTCCAAATCTGTCGATATTTACCATTTCACAAAGTAATGTGTTTTAAAAGTCGTGATATAATAATGGAGAAAACTTCCAAAACTTTTAGACGATAAAACGAGAAGATTCGGAAACCAGATTGTCACCCTAAGCACCAGCATAACCCGACATCCAAAACATCTACAATAGCGCGAAAATTCAATTATGCAAGAAAAATATTATTTGGTTTTGTAACAAATGGCAGCTGTTCTATCTCCGCTTCCTATTTATTTTGGGCAACTCAGTTCGCTTTTATTTTTAACATAAAGGTATTAAAAGGAATCAAAAATATTTATTTTACATTTAAAATAACAAAATCCTTAAAGGGACGTAATTTCATCACTTTCATATATATATATATATATATATATATACTCTCACTCTTATATATATTTTTAAATTTTGTCATTATTATTCCTCTCCTTGAGACATTCATTATTGCTCTTTTTCTTGCTTCATTTAATATATTATCGGGTTTTCTTCCGCGTGTTGCATTAGGAGGGTTAACTTTTCAACTTGGTAAAGTGTTGCTTTCTAAGCCCATGTCGAAGAAGTTTCTGCGGTACGGGGAAGGTTGGATCCGCCCGCTTAGCTGTAACCCTATTCGCTGACTATTCGGTGACGATCTTAGAATCATAATGATCTCTCAGTTTGATCCCAAAAGACTTTTTTGTATCTACATTTGTTGTGTCTGGTGAATTCAGTTTCTTCCTGCTTTACCACTGTAGGTTCTAGTCTCTTCACTTACTAACGCTTTATATTACTATATATATATATAATACAAATTCACATTCTTTGAGTATACAGGGTTATCAGAAAAAAGATGGACCCGATTTAAAAATCATATGAGAACTGCAGACATATTGAAATAAGTATAAGTGATAAATGAATGTAAAGATATCTCTAAGTATATTTTCAGTTACAAAATATTGGATGTACGACTGGCACACCACATTTTAACACATGCCAATCTGTAATCCAGTTCGTTCCATACATTTTGTAGCATCATTTTATACAAAAGGATTTGTAATGCTGCACAAATGCTTACTTATTGTTTCTGCTGTTTGTTGTATCAGTACCAATGATACGGTTTTGAGGCCCCAGTATTTGTGTAAAATTTTCCATACCTTTCTACTAAGGCATTCAGTTCACTGGGGGCAACTCTCGTAGACAAAACTCTGTTGTGTCGCCCTGTTTGAATTTTTAATCATAACGACCTTAGAATGATACTGCAACCTGTTGTTGAGCATTGGTGGGAAAGGCTTTGTACATTTATCGCAGCAATTCATTCCCACTTATTGTACTGCATCGTTTCATCATGCGCGATTTTCTTTAAAAATTTTTAAAACCAGCGTTTTTCAGGTCCATCTGTTCTGATAACCCTGTACGAAGAATTTTAAGTCCATATTAATTTAATCAAAGCCCTTCCATTTCACTTCAGTACTCTCTGAATGTATAGCTTTTTTATTTTCATTTTGCAGCTTTTATTTTAAAAGGAATAATAATCATGAAAGACGAAAAATAATTCCTAAATAATATATCAAAATATCATATATAGTCAAACCTCCATGTAACATTAGAACTACCTAATAATGCGAATTTTTTCTCATAAGTGATTTTACCTGGAACAAGGCTTTATTTTACGATTTTAAGCTGGTAAAATAACACTCCCAATGGCAGTTCATTTTCTGTATAACGAACATTTTTCTCTTGTAAGAAAAACCAATTTTTTTCTCCCTATTTTTGGAGTATTTCTGGACATTCGAGTTATTCTCTCTTTTGGTATTTTACATTTTATGGTGATGCTATCTTGAATTGGATTTTATTCTGGTGCCTAACTTTCGCCGAGAGCAATAAATTCTGGGCATTTCATCTGGAAAGAATAAGTTTACAACCCCATTGTTCATTTAGAGGCACATCTTCTGACTTCCCTTTCACCCATAGTGGAATCTCATTCATTAACTGATATCATGAACGTTATATTATAGTATTGATCAGTCGTACTAGAAACTTCGTTTCTTGTAGCTCGAAACTCCAAAACGTAGGGTGCTTCCGGCATCAAAGAAAAAATTTAATTCATAGAGGCTGGATGAAGGGCCCAAGGAAACTTTTATTACGTGTTTTACTTTTTTATACTCTCATTAAGACAATGTAAAATAAATATATGCAATTTACAAAAAATTTGTATGAATAAATTGCTTTTCTTAATATATAGTGTTTATGAATTTAAAATTTGTTTTATGTGGTTTTATAAAAGAAAATTGAAGGATGAACCTATATATAACGAATTTTCTATACTTAACAGGTATTTTTCAGGATTTAGAACTTTACATTTACTCTGAGTTTGTGACTGTAATAACCATATATACTTGACATGATTTGAGGTCAGAAACAGACCTAGTTTTAATATAAAGGTCTTTTGTTGTTTGATCCAGGTGGGCATCCCATCTACACAACCTACCAAAAGGCAGAGAAAGAACGCCACCAAGTAATCTTGGTTATCGTTCAAACACTTAAAACACCCATCGCGGCGTCCATGAGTGCTCTTGAGGATTAATGCTGACATATAGGGCTGTAAACATAACGATCTGGAATTGAACATGTTTATTGGCTAGACCATATGTTCGGAAGAAATAAATGGGTCATTAGTTTGATACTTGAAGAGGTGAAGGTAATATAAAAGTGAATTACTAGATAGGAATTTAACGCAATCAAATTTAATTATCTTTACATTTTATACTATATACATACTGCAGTATAATTTACAAGGGGTGGGCAACTTTGACAGAAGCTAGAGGCCTACAGTGTTGGAAGGGAGCATACCGGAGGGCCGCACCTTTATTAAATTATGTGATTGCATTCATTATATAAAAAACACTAAATATAAGTTAAATAAAATAGTGACCGTTTTATTCAAATTATTTAGAGTACTAATCTTACATCTATACCTGCAAGCACATTCAATTTTAGAATCAGCTTACTGAGTCAAATATACTCTTATCACACTTTTCTATTACAGAATAAATTCATCTACTTTAAATTCTCACTCGCACCAATCACCAGCAAGTCTATTTCCCTTGAAACCGCTTAAGATCCTATAAGTACCACTTTTTAAGCACAATTTTCATTTGCAAAACTTTTAACTCCCACAAATATATATCGACTTTAAATATAAGAACCAGGCTGCAGCAAAATTTCTTTATATATAAGTGGAAATTTGTCATCTGATCCAGCACAATTTGTAAAAGTCAGTTAATGTCGTAGCATAGAATATTTCCTACACACTGGGACCTGACTGCTTTAGTAAGTTCAAGCTGTAGTTCTTGAGTGCGCTTTGGCAGCCGATATCAGCAGTAATGCAGGTGAATTGTACTCAGATCTTTTAAATCCTGAGATTTTGTGACCTCGTCCTTCAAACTCTGCAGATGATCTCTTTGGCCGCCGACTCGCACCCCGGCGGCGCGAACTTTCCCTAAGCAAAAATACAAGATTGAATAATTGATCAGAAGTACGGGAAATAAAACTTGATTCAAAATGTAATTCCCCCCCCCCTTGGTGTAGTATATACATGTGTAGAGTAGAAATGAGATGATCCAAATTCAAAGTAAGGATGCGAGATTGCGAAACTAAAAAAATTTCCAATTATAATGAATATGCTAGAGAGAGTTTTTCTACATGCCCCAGAAGCCATTTATATTCATTCTAGTCTTAAATTGAATTCACGTAAGCCAGAACAAGAGGAAATTAATTTAACTGAAACCTCTCCGAGATGATCCCAGAATTAACGGAGAAGCATATTAGCTTATGCTAGAGCGCGTTGATCTCTCAGATACATCATAAAATGGTTCAAGCGCTGCGTCCACACGAAGGGTTGGAACCCTTCCTTCTTCTATCTGCCTTACGTCTCCGCTCACCTTGGGATTCGGTATTGTCAGGACGAGCGATTTCTTCATGTTCTGGTCAAACCGGAGCCATTCGATCCATGGAGCCTGCACTAACAATGTCAGTTTTTATGACTTTGTACTATTTCATTAATTTTGATTTTTTTTTTCAATTCCTACTATTAGCTCCCACTCTCTATATATTTATTTTTTTATTTATCATGGTGGAATTTTCAGTCGTTAATAAAATACATTTTAAAGCGCTCAATGGAGCTGAAATTTTATATATATAAGGTATTTTGGATGACAATACAATAGTTTAGTATAATTAATAAAAGTGGTGATTAAAACTAATTATATTTAAGAATTAAAAAATATACAGTCACTTTGGCATCATTTTTGGCGACTTGCGCGACCCTATTTTGCGACTTGTGTCAAAGAAAGGGTTTTCTCACGATTTAAAGCATTCAGTTAAGGGCAAATTTATATATACGATTGTTTTGGATGACAATACTATACTTTAATGATAATGGAATAAAATTAGTACCACTTAACGTTGTGATTCCGTCATATGTATATAGATATTTATATTAATTGTAACTACACTGGTGTGCAAAACTTAAGCAACAGGTGGGTTTATTGCCATAACTTCACGAAATCATCTGAGACATGAAATTCTAGAAATAAAGGAGAAGTATTATAAATTAAGGATAATAAAAGCTTATCAGCGCTAGAAAAAGGAATACAACGCATGCGGTATGGAATCAAGCAAAAACAAACTTTATTGAACGCATAGTATCGTGACTCATGATTGTCTATCCCAACGGAAGAACAACAAGCAGATGTTCCCGCAATATGAAGGTATATTAACCTCCCCCCTTACCACAATGGTTCCTTTTGCACGTCTCGCATAATCGGAACCAGCTGGTGCAACATTTCTTGGTGGAGTGCCCATTCCTCAATCAACGCATCTGTTGTTTTGAGTTGTTGGTTGTACTCCGGATGATGTGAGCGTGTGGCTTACACGTCTCCCCAAAGCATCCACATGTTCGATAGAATTTAAATCTGGAAACACGCTAAGCCGAAATCCATTCAGAGTGATATCTTTACTTTCCAGCAGCTCCTCAACAGCAAAGAGGTATCGATGTAGCGGTACCCCAATATCATCCATAAAAGATGAAGTCTGGGCCAATGTGTACCTCGGAAAGATACAGATGGGGAAGAAGTACCTCCTCTATAGCGATCCCCAATTTGCAGACCCTCTGTCGAAGATGGGAAGCTCAGTTCCGCCGTTCAGCGTAATGCCAGCCCCAGACACCGAAACTCCAGGACCACCGTAACGATGTCTTTCCTTGATATTTACTGGGACTAAACCAGGTCCAAATCCTCAAATCAAAACGCGTTGAGAATCGCTTCTGGTACTGAACGACTCTCATCCGTAAAAACACGACTCCACTGATCGGTTATTTGTCCAGTTTTTGTGCTCTCTCTGTCCACTGTAGCAATTGGCTTCGGTGGTCATCTTTTCAACGAGGAGGCAGCGTTCAGGACTTCGGGTGGAACAGGCCCCCTTTGTAGCCCAGAGCATCTAGCACGGTAAACCGCTACACTTGTCGACCTGTTGCTCTACAGGTTTCTGAGCAATGGCGCTTGCTGACTGCTGTCGAACTTTCGCCTGCGGGATGATATATCAGTCCATCCCTCTGAGTTCATCGTCCTCCGATTCGCCCCATAAACCGCTTCTTTATACCCTGGGTTTTAGGGAACCTCAAAGCCGCGCGAAACGGCACTTTTGTTGATTCCGGGCTCTTAAAGCTGCACTGCGACAGTACGCCACTCATAACTTTCCGGTCAATTCACTTCGGTAGCAGAAGTCATCAAGTCGTTCTTTACAGCCGCCTTCACGAGCAACTCACTTTTGGCGCTTGCGGGAAGTATGGTGGTGCGTCTCCGTCAGCGTTTTCATTCACCTATTTAGATCATCACGCTGACAGCATCGCGTTTTTGGCGACACGCTCGCATCGCTTCTGGCGTTTTTGTTCCTGTGTTTTACGCCATACGCGTTTCTGCGACATGTGTTCACTGTACTGATCTCCAGACCTCCTTTTGCAATTTCTTGGCTATCTGCTTCAGGGTACATTTGTTGCTTCAGGTTTTGCACCAGGTGGTGCATAAAGGTAGCTGCCGACAAAATATTTCTTTGTTGAGTCCACCAAAGTAAAATTGACTTTTCCAAAATTATTACTTGTGTTTCCTTACATGCAAGAATAGGTGTAGTTTTCAGGTTTATAGGAAAAATAAATTCCCGAACAAGTATCTTGCTAACTTCTGTTTGGTTGTGTTTTTAATTTCTGCTGGGGTTGAGGATATCCCAAACAGGGATGCCACGCGCGCCTGCGCCAGAGTGGTGTATTACTATTTAATCCTCGATGGCAAAGCTGGAATAACTCCCAGAAATCATATGGGGATCAAAATCGCTCAGATCGCGACGCATGCAAGACTTCTCTCCACGACTCTTGGCATACTAAGATGGTTTTGAGTGTAACAACACATGCCTCATTCATTTTGGACTCAGGATTCATTCATATCTAATATACACGATTCTGATACCCACATTCAAGACCCTAGAGAAACATTACTGGCTTTTTAGGTGGTCTGTTCTACCTCTTGTCAGGCATAAAAGAAAATATTACTAAATTACAATATTATACCACAAAGAAAAATTCCTGTCCCAGCAGACATTGTAGGTGATTTGAAGACTGCAACAAGGCGTCTTAACCCTTAACCTCCCAATTTTTTAAATTTCTATGAAAAAATTATATCAGCTAGTTCTCAAGTAATAATAAAAGGGGAAAATATATTAAAAAAATTCAGCTGTTTTAAATTTAATTTCAGTCATTTTTGTTTTACCGTTGCAGAAGTGCAACATTGCACTGTCAATGCTGTAAAATTACAAAACTTTTTTATATAGGGATCTTATTATTCAAATTTATTCCTGGTAGCTGCTTTTAAAACGTTGTGTGATTCTGTTGTAACTAAGTCCTACTTTACACATTTCGCACTCCAAATCCATAATTTCTCTTGGGAGGGTGTCATCTCCATGGAATTTTAATACTTCTTTATTCAATGAAATGTTTTGATTTTTACATAAAAAATTCTTTGACAATGTTTTATTAGTCTTAAAAGTTAAATTTAAAAAAGGTTCTCTGACTAAAATATTTCTATCTCTAATTTATTATCATTACCGGATTTTTTTTATATTCTGAATTGTATTTTGTGAACCACAATAATATTTTCACAATCGCTATCCGAATCTTCATTAGATGACACACAATCAAGTAAGAATCAACATCATCAGAATATTCAAGACCATACTCACTTAATTCACTTAATTCGTCCGAATTATTCATATATCTATCAATTTTATCTTGGGTTAGTATACGCATTTAGGCCATGTCAAAATGGTAACCAAAGACCAATGTTGCAGACCTGCAACATATAATTAAAATCAAATTTCTTTCGAACTTTTTCCATTAGAAAATCAAAATTACTTTTACATGAGCATAAAATGTTTAAATTTCTTACCTGGTAATTTATTTCGTCAATAAACAAGAGGAAGCATAAAATATAATGAATTCTTTTTATAGCAAAAACGCAATTCTTGAGGCATCATAGATTTTTATAATTGTTGTGATTTCTGGAAAAAAATGTACTTCCATCTAGTGACAAAATTAGCATGTATTTCGTTGCAGTAATTTTTTTTTCTCAGATAAGTAATTTGTAGGTAATTAAAAAAATATATTGAGTCTATTAAATTAAAATAAATCACATGTTTCAGAAACGCAACAGTGGGAAGTTGAGGATTAAAATGTAAACAGTGGTGACACAGTGACAACTAACCATCATCTTTTTTTATTTTTTTATTTTTTATTTTTTTGTTTAAATATCTCGATTTCTGATTCTATTTTAAATATTACTTTATGTCAAATGTATTTTAATTCCAAATCTCATGAATAAAATGATAAAGTCATCTTCAAACGTAAGTATGAGGTTATGCATCTGACAGATACCTCGCGCTAATAGATGGAACTTTTTGAAGCACGCCTAGAGGAGGGTTAACCAATAAAATTTCAGAAATGTCCAATACAATGTTATAACAGAAAACAATCGTCGAGT
>BMAV01002926.1:0-126833 GCA_019973955.1 Trichonephila inaurata madagascariensis
TATTTAAATTCCCTTCCCTTTCCTAATGCTTACAGATTCTTTGCTGTTTTCTAATGCAAAAGATTCTTTGTGGCTTCCAATTTAAATTCTTTGCCTTCCTAAGACAGTTTTTTTGCTGGCTTCCAAAGCTTAAGATTTTTTGGGCCCCCTTTAAACCCCTTCTTTTCGGCTTCCAGATTAAAACTTTTGGGTTCCCAAAATTTTTTTTGTTCTTTGTGGTTTCAAATATTTAAAAATTCTTTTGTTTGCTTCCTGTTTGCAAAGAATTTTCTTTTTTTTTGCTTAAATTATTGTTTGTTTCCCTAAAGTTTAAAAGAGCACGTTTTTTTTTCAATGAAAAGATTCTTTTTTTGTTTAATGTTTAAAAAATTCTTAGATTTTTCCTAATGTTATAGACTTTCTTTTTTCAAAGGGTTTTTATAAATCCTTTTCTTGCTTCCTAATGCTTCTTTACGCGTCTTTGTAAATCGTCATTTCAAAATATGCATGTTGAAAATTTTGATTTTTTCTTTTTAAAAAAAAAAAATAATTTTCATCTTATATAGTAACTTTTTAAAAACCTAAAAAAAAGATAAAGTTGCTAAAAATACAAAAAATCAATAAACCTGCTGCCTATATATTTCAACATAGCTTAGAATAAAAGCTATCAAAAGAAATATGTGAAAAAATTTAGAAAATGCGTAGTATAATAAGCAGCACGCTACGCGCTTTAAAATCAATAAAATAGCGCGATCGTGAAATAAATGAAAAAAGAAAAACACCTAAAGGATATAGAATGGTAAATGTTTTGTGTACGCTTGATTAGCTGCATATATGTTTAGCCAAACAGCTGTATTAACTAGACAAAGCTATAAATTAGACAAACAGCAAAATGTCAGTACGTACAGTAAGAAATGTGTCTACCCTATGCACCAAAAGTAGCTCCGCTGCAATATAAAAACTCCCCTAATATATTTAAAAAAATTTTGTTTTATAATATTGCAGTCTATATAAAAAAAAAAAACAAGTAAGAAAAATGAAAATTTGTTATTATATGCTAAAATAATAGTAAATAATTAAATATAACATTTGTATAGTTTCGAACACATCGCAAAACGAATGTCATCTATTTATAAAGTAACACCATTAAAAAAAAGGAGCTCTTATTAACATGGAAGATATTTCTACATATTTTCAACTTATATTTGTGTTTACTTGTATCTGGATTTCTTGAAAATTGTAAGTGTATTACGAACGGTGCACGTAAGTTGAGGACCTATAATTATGAATAGCTTTAATATATGAAATTCTAACAACAGATATAATGCATGTAAACAGAACTATTATTATCGAAAGATAATCATTCGCCTCAAAAAATTTAAGTGGCATCACATAAAACAAAATAAATTAAAATATTATTAGAATATATTTTAAAGTTTCTTTTTTATAGTAATCTTAATAGAAGAGTGTTTAAAATTAATTAGAACTAAAGTAAAACAATTTAACCATTCATTATTTATCTTAAATTTTGTGCAGAGTGTATAGAAGTAGAAGAGAAATGAAAAAATATATATATAGCGCTAGTTATTTTAAAATAGTTTTTTCTAAGTCCGAGTACAAATATTTTTGCTTAGCTTTGAAATATTGATAATGCTAATGAGCTTGAACAAAATATAAAGAAATGAGATTTAATATATATCTTCCAAATATACTTTCATTACATTAAAAAGGAAATTGTACATCTATTTGAAAATAGAAAGTTCTACAAAAATATTTAAGCAAACATATAACATTTCTTTATTATATAATATCTATATTATATCAATAATATATATATCTCTATCTCGTTTTTCACTTGTATCCTCTCTTTTATTTGATGTATTTGTCCCATATCAGTGATCATTAATAAAATGTGTTCGTGTATGTCAAAATTGGTTTTTCATTGAGAAATTCTCTTTCGTCATGCTCAAAATACACCGAACAGATTTATTTCAATTTTAATGCACAATTTAACACATGTCCATAAACTCATAATGTAGATTACTTTGTCGATGCACAGATAATTATGCTTTTTCTCCAAGGGATATTTCATTGTTATATGTTTTATGTGATGTTTCACGCAAAAAAAAAGAAACTGTGATATGGTCGATCTTCGTTGACCATATCGTGGGGTTTCAGCGTAAGTTAGAGATGTGGGATTCTCGAAATGATGAGACATTTTAGAATTCTTAATATGACTTTTATCAAGAGTTTAACTTAAATTACTTATATATCGAACAAACTTATATTAAGTGAGAATAAACCAAAACACGTAGCCGTAATTAACACAGATCGCGCAATTGGATCACTTATCTATATAATTATGTGCCGGCGCCTACTCTTAATCTTAATAATATATTCGCATTCAGAATATAATCTCCTACCTTGATTTCTAAGCAACGGTCCAATCCACTTCAGATATTCATCTAAGCTGGCGTACAATGGTATGTACCTAGGATGAATGGCGAGATTTTCGTGATTCTTAGGTAAGCCGTCAATTTACACTTCTATCTTTTCTGAACTGAACTTTCTCTAAATTGCCATCCTGCTTACTA
The DNA here is from genome assembly GCA_019973955.1 of Trichonephila inaurata madagascariensis. Classification (NCBI taxonomy): domain Eukaryota; kingdom Metazoa; phylum Arthropoda; class Arachnida; order Araneae; family Nephilidae; genus Trichonephila; species Trichonephila inaurata. The sequence goes on from BMAV01002926.1 coordinate 2,574, forward strand.
AAACTTCTGTCCTTTTAAATGTTATCTTATTTGCATCTATCCCTCGTTTCACTTCTTGGATTTAAGTTGGAAAAGATTTGCCATTAATCGTGGCCGTCAAAGAACACAGAGGTTATGTTAGAGAAAGGACGCGTGAGCCGTCTCAAAATATGTTCAATATTTTAAAGCAGCGTTTCTCAAACTGTGGGGCGCGCCTCCAATTGGGGGCGTGGCAACTCTACGAGGGGGCGCGAGCATAATGAAAAGTCAAAAACAAAAGATCTTCAAAAATTATTATTTTACTGAATGTAAGCAAAAACAATACATTCTGATATAATAAAAAATAAAATACATATTTACACTAATATATTATACTAATAAATGTATCAGTGTGTGCTACATAAAGTATTTTATACTTAATTTAGTACAATGCTCAGTTAAGAACAGTTTAATAATTACCACTGACCCCATGGGAGAGTGTCATATATAAAATTATATACAAAAATCAACATTTATCGGCATAATTTGTACGGTTTACAATTAATTCGCTTCCCAAAGCTAACCGTTTTCCACGTAGACACGCGTATGCGATGTATTGGAAAAGAAAAGAATAAAACAAATAATCTGAAATAAATAAATCCTTCGAAAACACTGTCAAGTTCTTTTGTGCATTCCAAAGCGGGATCATTTTTATGGATAGCAGTGCAGAGAAAAGATTGTACTTCGGAAAGACGTATATATACGTCAGGAAATTAAATCTTTGACTGAGCGATACGTTTATATACGCCTGCAGCACTTAGAGGTTAGGGTCGGATTGTGGATTTTTAGCATGAAAGTATAGTATTATTGAGATTTGAATCTGGTATTGTGTGTATGGGGGGCGCGATGAGAATGATGATTGCATATTGGGTCGCGAATGTTGAAACTTTGAGAAGCACTGCTTTTAAGTCAATACTAAAATAAGAAGTAACAAAAGTTCAACTCCAAATATAATAGTTGTAATGTGTATGTTGGAGGTTTCATATATATTATCTTTATTTTACTCAAATAATTGAAATAATGTACAAAAAATATTCAAATTTATGAATCGAGAATGATATTCTATATTCATTTTTAATAATTTATAAAATCATCACAAAAATGAAAAACTTTTAAGCAAACTTAAAGGGATCAGGACACTATACACATCAAAAAGTCGAATTTTCAATTTTAGTATTAAAAAATAGTGCACAACTTTCTGAATCTAAAAATGTATAACACTTATATGTTCGTTGACAAAATAACCTAAAAATATGAAAAAGTAAATGACAAAATTGTAAGAAAACGCTTACAAATGTTTAGTTTTTTCACTTTTTCTCCAAAGCATATTTTTCTGCTTTTAGGTACACTTTTAAAAAAAACTAGCCCAGGATAGGGCTCCAAATTTTCTATACTTCTATACAGAATACACATGCAAATAGTGAACCCTTTTTTTTTAACTAAAATAGTATATAGTTTTTAAAAAAATAGTTTCATTTAATATGAAAAAAGCAGGAAAAAATTTGAAAAATTACACAGTTTTATATATTTTTTTAAAGGAACTATCTCAATACTTTAATAAAAAATAGGTTCATTCTATTTTGTGTATTGCTTTATATGTGTGCAAAAATTATTTTACATATTTATATGATATACTTTTTTTAAAAAAAATGGTACCTAAACATAAGCATACATTATAAGATCTCCAAAATTATGTCTAACTTAAATTAAACAGAAAAGAAAATCTCTTTCAACTAAAAAAGTATTTTTGTATTTCTACAGAATGATTAATTCCCTGCAACTGTTTGCAGTTTTAAATATTTCCCTCATTTCGTTCAAAACGGGATGTTTAATAACAAGGAATATCAAGACTGTTGATGTTCGTTGACTTCAACAAGTTCACCTTAACTCAGTTAATGTATCCGCTACCCTAAAATGATTTTTTTCAAAAAATGACAATTTTTCTTATGACTTTATTTTATAGGCCATTTATTAGGTTAATAACAATACCAAGTTTTTTTTTTTCCCCTTTACTAGAACAAAACTACAGGGGTTTTTTAAAGCAGATGCCTCTTAAAACAAGATGTCAAACTTTAAAATGCGTTTTACTCGAAATGTTTTTTCGAAAAACTCAAACGGGGCGCGGGGTTTTCAAAATGTTTTTAAAATAATTGACTGTTTTTTGCTTATGTTCTTTAACGTAAAATGTTTTGATCTTCAGATTTTGAATCCTGCTTTATTTCAAAAATTTTCAGTCCTTTTTTTGGAATATAGTCGATGTTTTTTAAGCAATTTCTATAATACTAAGATAAAAATTTTGTTTTTTTTAGAAATTAAAATATCTCCATTCCTGAAGGTCCTTAAACAGGAATAACAAATAACCATCAAAATTTTGAAAATTTGTTCTTAAAATCTTTGACAGAGCGGCCCTTTATGTAATTTTTTGTACATTTTTACTAGTTTTTTCCCATTTTAATAGTAATAATTTTTTTTTTTTACAAATTTCAGAATTTTTTTCCTTAAAATATACTAAATAAATATAAAAATCACAAAAAAATCCCCATATTTCCATTTTTTTCAAAAAAATGTTGTCGCAAGTAGTCGGATACCTTAAACCTTGATTTTGGCACTAATTGTAGCATGTATTGAGGGACTTGGAATCCTTTGAGCTACTTTCTTTCTTTATGTATTTAAAAATTATATTTTAACATTTTATATAGTGTTTCTATTCAAAAAAATGATACGAGATGAAAATTTTCACATATTATTCACACAATTTTAAAATTTAAAGTTTTTTGAAGAAAATTTGGAAATTTTTAAAATTTTACTCCTTCTATAATTATTAATTTTTTGACCTGAAATTTTTTTCTAATATTCTTATGGATGTTATAAACAACATTAGAGATCAATTTTACAATAACTTAATTCGTTTTGAAGAAAAATATAAAATGTTGATATGCATGCTAAAAATCAACGAAAAAGCCAATACCTCTTACATTTTAATTTTTTTTTAAAAAAAGTATTCAGTTTACAGCAAAATGGATCCCTAATTTTATTACATTTCTTATACATAACACACGGCAAAAAAATGGAAGTGATTGGTAAATAGTTGTGGAAAAAGTAGCATTTTGAATGCACTCATGTTTCGAAAAACACAAACTGAGAAAAAGCACTTTAACGTTTATAATTCTGAAAAAAAATTATAATTAAGCTTAAATAAACTTAAAATACCCCTTTAAAATATTAGTTATATATTTTTCTTGAAAATAATTGCATTTTCATATTTTTTCATTCCATACATTTTTATTAATGATCAATTTTTAGGGAATATTAATTGCACAAAAGAAAATTCAAGAAAAATGTTAAAAATTTTTTTTTCCTGTCACGACAGAAATTTTTTCTTATTATATTGAAGTATTACACTTGTATGAAAAACACATCAGGAATAAGAGCTGAAATTATGAAATTATTAATACAAAATGTGCCTTAATTCAAAAGTTTTACATGCACACATTTCACAAAGAAGAAAAATTACATTATTGTATTGCCTTGAAAATATTCTTCTTTATATATTACATGTTCTTTTTTTATAGTTATTATTTCTCTTTATAAAATAGATTTTTTATCATAATTAGCTTTTTTTTCTAAAAAGGGGGCGTGTACGAATTGTCTAATTTGTTTTCAAATGAAGTTTCATTCAACTTCTAACATTCCGACTTGCACAAATGATATATCAATCGAAAGATAAAAATGCAAAGAATAAGATAAAATAAAAATATAAAAAACGATAGGTCGGTCATTTTGGGGTACCAAGTCGCCTAAAAATTGGGTTTGCGAATTCTGATAAAACTGCTATTGTTTTTTTTTTTTTTGTTTTTTTTAAAAAAAAGGCTTAAATCTTCGTCGGGCGCACCTCTGGACGAAACATTATTTGGATCACCCAGCCTGAGAGTCTACCAACATATTTTAACTTCCCTCCTCTCTTTAATCAACTTTAATTCCAAACACCGGTAAAGGAAAGCAAACACACCAAATTGTATGAAAAAGAACCAGTTTAATGAACAAAATCAAGCTAAAAACAACCAAAATTTGTAATTTGACACAAAATGCTTTTGCTGGCCTTTCAGACCAGCTGCGCTTGACGGAGGTTTAAAGACGAAGGAAGAACGGCACGATTCGAATAGACTGGTCCAAATCCCATCTTCTTTCCTCTCAAAGATAACTTAAAATAATGACCTTACTTTATAACTGAAACAAGTATATTCAATCATTCTAAGAGGTGATTGTACAGTCTGAATTTCTCATGAAAGTAAACAAAAATCAGAAAAATTGGAATGTATAAACCGTTGTTTCCCAAACTCTTTAATTTTATAGACCCCTTGCCATGTTTTTCGGTTAATTGCAGCTTGGCTAAAATTGAAGCTTGGAAGTCTTCATAGACTCCCAAGCTGCAATTTTAGCTTTAAGCAGTAATACACCAACTGACTGCCTTAACACAATTGAGTGCCGAACTAAAATTGCGAAGCTCATATCATGTGGCTGGACTGCGGCCTTACAGAGGGTCCCAAGTCATGTTGGGATCCCCGGCAATGAAACAACCGACCAAAAGGCCAAGCAGGGAGCCGAGTCGACTCCTCCGGAAGTTCCCTTGACCCTCAGAAGAGCAAAGAGCATCATCTGCCCATACATTGACAAATATACCGCTATGACCCAAGAAACAAAGAGTTTTGGAAAGCCATGGAAAACTCTGACCACTGTGGGTCCAATCCCGAGGCACCTGGAGAGAGCCGAGGCTGTTGCCCACTTTCGCCTAACTACTGGACATGACTTTTTGGGATCATACCTCCACTGGCTTGGCGTGGCTGCTAACGAGACCTGCCCACTCTGCGAGCATGCCAGAATGGATGGTGACCACCTGCTCCAATGCGCTGGACTCGATGAATATCCGGCTGATGATATCGTCAGTCGGTACTGTGAGGCTTGGCGTCAAATGGTCAAGAAGCCAAGAACGGGCGTTGGATATATAAATAAATAAATGTTTTGGAGTAGACCCCTACTTACATAATACTGATTTTTTGCAGATTTATCAACTTAAAAATTTTTTTTGACAAATGGTAGAGAGGATCTTACTTTAAAAGATTTAAATTTCTAACTGTAGTGAGGTATAGTGTTTAAAACTTAAGTCACATTAGTTAATTAATTAAATTAAAATTTAATCAATTCCTAAAAAAACTGTTACATAAAGTAACTGAGTAACAAACAAATGCTTTTAATGGGATGAATGAATCTGGTGCTTCCAAAATGGCTGATATCTGTTTCTAAACTTTACTTTAAGATCTTCTGTTAGTGCCTATTCCTATGAGTTTCTATTGTGTAATCTGACTTTTTCTTTTTTTTTTTATCTCTAATGGGGCTGCGCATTGGTATTTATTACCTTTGCAGACCTAGTTCATTCCCCAGGAGCTGGTATCACTTTTTATTTCAGCACCATACAGGTGATACCAATTGCCACAAGGAATTTTGACACCCAGTTTCCTCCCAGAGGGAGGCACCTGAGCTCTGAGGATGCGAAATTGAACTTAGAAATTTAATTTTGCCGAAGGCATCCCATCCAAACGGGCACTCCAAGATATTTTTTACATTGCGTATAATCATACACATGGCCACTGTCATTTTCACATCATGAAAATCCTCCGACTTGGGTCGAGGTTAAACCTACAACCTTGGCTGCAGAAGGCCAGATACAAACCAACTACGCCCCCCAGTCGGCAAATTCCTAAATTCTGGGAAAGAAACTGGTTGTCAAAATTACTTGAGGTATTCGGTACCACCTAAATGTGCCGCACTAAAAAGTGTTCGCAGCTTCTGGGGTATGTACTAGGTCTACAAAGGTAGAAATACCAATACGCAGCCTCATTACAGAAAAAAAAAACCTTTTTTTTCAATGTGACCATATTAATTTATTTTCTACTTTGGTAATAACCATGTAAAAACCATTTCAAACCTAATTTCATAACTGAAAAAGGGATTTAAATTTCCCATTATTAAAAACGTCATTTTCTTGCAATTTCTTACAAAAATAAAAGGGGAAAAATTGGGTAAATTTCTTAGCTTAATTCCAAGAAACCAAAGTTTCCTTGTAACTGCAATTATTTTCAAAATTTAGAAAAATAAATATGTTAAATAGGTAAATTTGGCTTCCAATTGATTAAATTTTCCTTTAAGAGAACCGGGACGTTCTTGATTACGCAAAACGAGCAAAATTTCGATTTTTGAAGGAGCATTATTTTCAAAAACAAAAAGGCTCCATAAATAAAAAAAATTGTGTCACACAATCAATGTACTTTTCTTAAAGGAGATAAGATGGAGAAAACGAAGCAACGAGACCTCGTAAGGCCAATGAGTCGTCTCTCTTGTAATGCTTACGTTATCATTTGTACATATTGTAAGCAAATTTGCTAATTTATATCGATTGATTTACTTCTTTGAATCATATCTAAGTTGTAGTCTTTAAAGAAATACCCCACAAGATGGAAATTATTCGTTAAAGTGGCACAAAACTTCCGAATCATCTTACCTGCTTGTTTTTTTTATAAATGCTGCAATTGGTAACCAATTAGAGTACTTAGCTATAGGTGCTTAGAATAACTTAGAATAATAACTTAAAAATTTTATTAGAATAACCCTTTTCAAATGTTCCCCTTGTAAAAATGCTTTATTGTATTAATATTTTGCCTTATATAGCTCAGACTTCTGTACAAGGCTTAACTAGAATTTTTTGAAACGCATAACTTGGAAGTCGATTTATCCGTGTTTTACGAAAACAGAAGGGAGAAATTTTAAGATAATACGCCGATAATTATTTCAAAGGGTTGTAACTCTGAAAATAATGTGAATTTTTCAAAATTCATAGCTGAGCCTCTGTACAGAGGTCTGGGGCTATATACAGGCAAAATATTAATACAACAGAAGCTTTTTTACAAAAGGAAATATTTGAAAAAATATTCAAGAAATTTTCCAAAATATTCTTTTTAAATAATTTTTTTGTCATAATGTCCTTAAAACAATTTTATACATGTATTCTAATCTAAGTGACACTAAATATCATGAAAATTATACATTTATGCGCTTTTTTAAAATCATGGTTCCGAACGTAGTCGGATACCTTAATACTCATCTTGTCTTGAACGAAAAAATTATTTGAAAATACTATTGAAATTACTCAATTTATTTCAATTTCAGAATTGACTTGAAAAAAATCCTTGTAGAAATTTTTTCGCAAAGGAACTTTTGAAATTCGTGATAACAAGATAAAAGCAATAATTGGAACGTATTGTGTCATAAAGCAATGCAAAAAATTCCAGAAAGATTAAATACTTCTCTTACATTAATACAAGATCACTTAAAATATTTAGGTTCAACGTTAGTTCAATATTTAGGTGCCACGTTAATGGAAAAAATTAACTTAACACAACGAATTAATATTTGCGATACACATTTAAAACGTAATGTAATTAACCCTTTTTTTAAGCGAATTATCACTGGTGATGAGAAACGGATCGTCTACAGCGGGGATTCCCAAAGGGTTCTATAACGACTTGCAAGGTGCCCATGACAGAAAAAATATAATTTCGGGGTCCATGAGGTGTAAATGGGGGTCTATATAGTGGTTCTCATTAAACCAGATCGTAACTTTAACTTTACAAGAAAATTTAATCAAATGAATACCAGATTTTACCTATTTAACAGATTTACTATCTACATTTAACGAGGGTTATTTGCAGTTATAAGGTGACAACATAAATTTTAGGACCATCATATATTTCAGCGTTTCTTACCAAAATTAAGCTAAATGTGTATAATATTGGACGTCGTGAATATTCCAATTTCTCAAATGGCCACAGAAAATCTGCCAGGAAAATGGTATTTTAACATACGTTCAACATTTAAATTCCCTTTATTTAGATTTTAAAACTAGGTTTGAGAATGCATTTACTTGGTAATTATCACAAAAGGCAATGTTTCATATAGTCACATTGAAAAAAAATGTCATATTATAAGAGGAACTGATCGGAATAGGCAGTAACGGAGATCCTGAAGCTGGGGTGTCAAACTTGCCACCCACGTGTTGCATGCGGCCCACAACCACTAGCATAGCGATCTGGAAGGGTATCAAAAATTTCCCCCGGGGTTTTTTTAATAGAACCCCCTTTAGTGGGGCTGAGCACATGTAGGGGCCTCTGTAGTTTGGGGTAGTATCATTGGTAGTTTATCATTGATACGGCTGATATGGTGGTAGCTACACCCCTGCCAACAACCAGTATTTGTTGCGGCCTTGCCAGTATGTTGGCACTCAATAAAATATATTAAAACATATCAAAATTTCTCCCGAAATAGGAAAGATAGTAGCACAGAAGAGATGTCAAGCGTCAGGACGCAAACATTAAATTTTTCTTCTTCTTTTAAATATTTTTTTAATGCATTATTCGAAATAAAACTACGTTTCTTTGAATATTGATTTTCTTTGCGGCCCCCTTTAAATTTAACCTTGTTTATTCGGCTCAAATCAGCCTTGAAAACTTTACTTTAGGCCTTAGTCTTAAAATAAAGTTTAGAAACGAGTGTCAGTAATTTTGGCTATGAAAAGACACACATACCTGTTATTTATCTTTAACTATGGAGTATTGTGAGAAAGTTTTTAATTACTTTTTCTAGTGAGTAGTTTCATCGCGGCTGTCGATTGGATGCTTCTAACAAAGGAATTAGGATTAAACCTGACAAGATTGATGGCAAATGTTGAAATTTTTTTAATGAAGCGCCAGATTCATACCTATTACTATAAATATTTGTTTGTTTATGAGTTATCTTGTTTATGAATTAAATTTTAAATTAATTAACACGTGTTTCTTAACTTTTAAACTCTATGGATAAGTTCTACAGTAAAGCTTACCATGGGGGCACTGCAGTTATTAGTACCTGAAGGAAATGATTTTATTTACAATGATATTAATGTTAAATGAATTTTGGTAAGCAGATGAAATGCATACATAGAGAGCGTACATCAATGGCTGACTAACTGCCGGGAAAAATGTAAGCAGAACACAATAAACGTTACATCAAAAGTTGAGTAGTTTTTATCTCTTTCTCCGTAGTACAAATATTGTTTTATTAATATGTCGCCACATACCCTTTTCTTCTTCCGGTGATAGCAAAATAACCAAGGTATTTTTGAAAAGATACCGAAATAAATAATATAAAATCCTGAGTCTGAAATCTACAGATCATCTTCTATACATATAGCTCAAAAAAGGTTTTAAAAACTTGAGTTAGAAGTTTGAAAAACTCAGTTGAATTTTTATTTTTTTTTCCATCGATTAACATTACACCAGAAGTAGGATTGGAAGTCATTCGGTTTCGCATCAATGTTGTTATCTACAAAGTAGAACTTGTCGATACTTCACTACAGTTAGAAATTTAAATCTTTTAAATTAAGTAGCTCTGTACCAGTCGTCGTGTCGATTTAAGCTCATTTCGGACCCTGGGCGCAGAAGTTCTACATATCACCTTGACACTAGAGGATTGAAATTTATACCAGTAATGTGATTAAGTCCAGTTTATCCGGGCCCTTGCCCCAAACACCCAACGGATAAACTGGCTCTGCAAGGGGGTCTGCGTGACAAAAGTTTGGGAATCTCTGGTGTAGATATTCGAGAGTTCCCCGAATCAAACAACAAAAACCAGATACTTCCCTCAATCAAGAGTTAGTTCGAAGATTTTTGAAATTCAGAGATCTACAATAATAATGTTTGCTATAAAATGTATTTTTCATCATATTGGCACCAATTGCACTATTGTCAAGTTTTCATGCGGGAGAGTACAATATTTTAATTCATTATCTTATTGGGATCCGTGAATCAGGGGGTTCGGGTGCATTGCGTCCACTGCACCTATGGCAATCCTTGATTCCTCGAAAGCATTTCGAGGTTATGTGGACTACAATGATTTGTAATTACAAGGTGGTGAATCTAAACTGCTTTACGCAAGCAAGGTTCTCATTGCTTTCCGTGGACTCATTATTCGTAATTTAAAAGCACAATTTTATTTCTTCGGAAAAATGTCATTTATCACGTGATTCTACAAAAGTGTTATTCTTTTCCTATCAGACTTTTATAGGCGGAGTTACGCCCTTTCGTAAGCCAATCAATAGTATACGCATGTGGAGAACATTTCACGCCGCAAACAGTGATGATGGATCAACAGAATTTTATCAAAAGAAAACAAGAAGGAATAATTTGTTACAAATGTGTTTAACATGCAATGCTACAGTATCAATTTTCAGAAGTTGGCATTCGAAAACTTTGAAACTAAACTGTTGTTATGGCGAAAAATACTTGATTCAATAACTAGATTATTTTTTCTAGTTATCTTAGAGACAATTATGTAAAATAATGATAGATTTTTACCACATGTATAAATTGTTCCAATTTGACAGTTTCAGAAAAAAATATAAAATTTCAATTAAGTCTAATTTTTAACATTGAATTGTCTTTTTATTAATTAAAGAAGTTATATTCAAATGATTCCGTACAAATTCGCAGCTGTGGGCTGTCGCAATTGGAGATATGATGTGTTTCAAACAACTTGAGTGTTAATTTTGCTTGGGAAGATGGCTCAAGTATGTAAAGTATTTCTTCAGCGTAGAATTGATTAATATTAACAATATTTAATAAATAGAGAAATTCAATTTTTTTAAAAAAATCTTACAGTAATGTTTCAAAGACGATGTCATTGATAACCTTAAGTATAAAGATTTTTCAATCACTTATAAAATTACGTAGCACAAAATTTTAAATTATTGTCAATTATTACAGACAGTGTTAAAATACTTAGTAAAACGTTATTAAATTTAAAGTTGTTCAATTTATTTTATGAAGTTTTTATTTAAGTGAATAAATATTTAAGACAAATTTTTAAATGGGAGCAAAATCATCTGTTATAAATGAAATAATTATGCCTTTTCTTAAACGTTTTTTTAAAAAAGTGATAGGTTCAGTATTTTAATTAATTTCTTTTATAATGCCATTATATACTTTTGTCTACACATTTATAAACTACTGATTGATTCGTAAAGTATTTATTGCATGAAAAACTTCAAATTTCTTGGAAATTCCTATGAAATTTGAACTTTTTGATGCAGCTTTTGTTTGTTTTAAGCTGTTTGTTTCATATTGTTACATTGTATTTCTCAATGCAATAATTTGCCATTGATCATTTTTATTTTACAGTATGAAAAATCCGACATTTTATTAATGAAATGTTTCTGTATGAAATGTATCTGTATTTAAATATTGGGATCTTTGCTGTAAATATCATTATATATCTAATGAAAATAAGAATTTTGTATCACTCAAATTTGTCTTTAAGTTTTAATATTAATTATTTAAACATTTTAAATCATTTATTTAACTTGATTTTAATGTATCACTATTAAAACTTATTATTAGAGCTGTTTAGGAAAAAAAAATTGTATTCTAAATGTAATAACAGAATAAAAAAGGAAATAAAATGAATATGTGTAATTATAATGTTATGATTTATCATTTACCTTACTCATTTGGTAGAACTTTATCTGTAATTTTCAATGGTACTTATGTATCAGCATTACTGCAGTCAAATTTGTGCCATGCAAATCACCATTTTCCTCCAAAATCAGACTAGTTTTTTTTTTTAATGAAAATCATATTAGAATCTTTGTTGTTTTGATATCAAGGTTCTGATTCGTGTGGGGTAAATTTTGCTGTTATAATGCTAATACATAAGAACATTTTTAACAGGATTTATAAAAAGTCATTGACCCATTTTACTAATGTAATTTCAAAGGTACATATATTATCACAACAATTGCCAACATTCAAGATAACACGCCATGTTGGCAACTGCGATTTCCTATGTGTCGTACATGCTAAACTGGCAATCATGTGCTTTGTTTCATATAATGTCACCAACAGGTTGTGATAATATGTAAGTACCATTTAAAAATAGTGTATTTAATGTTCATCGCTGCATTTTTTTTCTTACATATATATAAATTTTTAAACAATATATTAGTGTTTTACTGAAGTCACACCAGATTCAGTTTGCATTTATTAATAATGGCAGAATTTTTAATGTATGAGCAAATCACAAAAAAATAAAAAGTATAGCAATATTTATTGTTGAGTTTTGTAAAAATTAATATGAAGTTTCTATTCAGTAATCTCTTTTAAATTTATTGTTTCAACCAGACTTAAATGTTTGTACTTATCTTTGTAACACTTCATAACTTTATTAGAACATATGTATAATTTTTAACATTCTGTTCAGGTAAAAGTTGGAATGGTAATGGTAAGTGATGGGAAAAGTCGTCCCCAACCAATGAGACTCCAGTTGAGTAGTAATATGCTGGTACTGCAAAAAGAAGAAATGGTACCAGTAGGATTACCGACTGCTCCTCCTCCACCTAATCCAGCTGTCTCCCTTGAAAGTAGTGATGCTCAGGTAAATGAAACAATAAACATTGTATTTTATCTATTGTAAAACACATATTTGAACTGTGCTTCATGCTAGTCAATTAGAATAGAGGAGACTCAATTATATATTTAACCAAAAATATAATTTCATAAAATATTTTTGTGTGAAACAAGAAATCATTTATTCATAGTTTGCTGTATTAAATCATCTTTGTTATTATTACTTGGTCTCCTATTTCAGTTTGTTTTAATTTTCTTTTTATCTAAACTATAATTAGAACTATAATCATGTTTTGTTTCACTTGCTTTTTAGATGTAACTATAAAATACATTAACTCAATGGTTTCTTAACTTTTGTTGCTTTTGCACCCCTATTTTAAACTGTTTAAACTTGGTACCTTCTCAATGTCATCACCCAATTTGTAAAACTATGGTTTTCTGATTTTTAAAAGTTTATATCAAAGTTAGAGCAAAAAAATACCATAAAATCCGATATAACGCTCACCTATACTGTCAAGCTGCAGTTTTTAATTTTTGGTATATTTACTGTATAATGTGCACCCCTTTCATATGAAGAAACCTGAAATATACATGTGCTATTTTCTTTTGTTTTGAAGTCATTTTTGATGTTTTATTCCAAGCATAGAAAAAATAGTATAATTATAAAACTACAATTCTTTAAGTTCATAAGGTATGTCATTTATTTTAAATAAACAGTATTTTGATTCATGTAGACATCTATTTTTTTACTCCATGCTGATTTTCTTCTTATTTTTAAAACTCATTTTATACCTGGTGTATAACGTGCACCCAGAAATTTCGATCATTTTTTATGTGCCAAAAGTGCATGTTATATGCTGGATTTTATGGTAAATAAAATTTAATGTTATATTATTAATTTCTTTTATATATGTGTATACTTTTTGTTTACATATATATTGTTAAAATGACATTTTTGTTTGACTTCTGCCCCTCCCATAATGTTAATGTATCTTCCTGGGGTACCTTCTTTACGGAAATCATTGCACTAATTCATTCTTGCCAACTGTCATATTTTTTATTTTGTGCATGATTAATTTACAAGGCTTGACTATCTGTGTTATTATGAGAATTGAGTTATGTTTTATAGAGAATCTCTTAAGTTTCTGTTTTTAAATACTTATTGAAGTATCTTTTTTCTTCTGTTAAAACTTTGACTGTTATATTAATACTAGAACAGCCAGATTTTGAATTTACTGGAAACTACTATTGTCGGTCAGTTTAACTCATGAGAAATTCGAAGTCTTATATATTGATTTTAATTGACAAATCATGTTGAAATAACAGTATATGATTTTAAAGAATTTAATCAATTTTTATTGTTTATTTATTTAGTTTTTAAAGTTATTTTTTTTTTTTTTTGCTATATATTCTATTACACAATTTTCTTTAGCATGGAATGCAAATAATAAGAAAACAAACAAAAGCTAATATGAATTCACACACAATATATTTCAAAGTTGGTTAAACATTATCACAAATACAAGAATATGGCAGCTTGACAGTGACAGCAACACATTTACTGTAAATTCCTTTTAAGCATTGCTCAGAGCTTCCAAAAGTTTTATATTCTTGTAAGCATTGAAAAGCTCATTTCTTTCATTTTAGATTATGTACTCCATCAATTTAGGGAATATCTGATGTACAAAGCACCAATTTGTGATCCTTCCACAATTGCATAAATAAATTCTAACATGAAATTGAGGTATCTGAGGATTCCTCAAAAATTATCTAAGAATTCAGTTCAGCAATGTTAAGGACATTGTTTAAAAAAAAAACAGGCCTTTACACTTTCCCCAAGTTTTATATCAATTTGCTGCTTTTTTATTCTTGTCCAAGTAAGGATAACTATTCAAATTATATACGAGTTTTGTACAAGTTGCTAACTAGAATTTGATGCCAAATTTATCCAGCTTGTTTTCCATCTATTATATGAATCTGTATTTTCATTATATACAGCAACAACTATTCAACATTTTTCTCTTGCTCAGGATTATAACTCAAATAATAATTTTCAATCTGCTTGTACCAGGTTTCAGAAGCTGGAGCAGATTTGTTTGTGGCCCAGTATTCTGTTCTGGGATCTCTCATATTGAATCTGATAATCACATAATTTCACAGAAAAAATTGCATGACATTGTCTCTTTGAACACAAGGGATTCTAATTCTTGTTCCTCAAATCATCACCATAAGGTTTTGAATCGCATATAATAGAATGAAAAAAGTAATATACCAGTTGCTTTCATCTCCAAGCAGACATCTTGCTTCAGCAACAGTTCATGTTTGAATGTATTTTACCACTTCTGCATGCACCATCTAACACTAGACCAAAGCAGGATTTGTCCCATTGTAGGTTTTTCTATTTGTAGTGTTTACAATATTGTGAGCTGGCATGCAACCTATAGTGTAAGTGAATAATTTACTAAGGTTCATTGAGTCCTAAGATTACTACAAAATGATGTGTATATATTGTTATTGCTGTCTGCAAAAAGATTTGGTATTAAGTGTTAGGAGAATGTCTTTATTCACAATTAACAGGCAAATCATTTTGTCAGAAAATTATTTGCATGTTAATTACAGGTAAATCAGTTTGTCAGACTTCTGAAAACAGATAGTGATGCCTTCTATTGCATCACTATCTTTGTTTTCAGAACTCCTGTGTAAATCTTCTACTTCCACTCTGGTTGCAATTGAACAAATCTTAGTGAATACTGCAATGGAAAGTGGTGTCGTGCTTAATTTTGCACTGTAGCTTTAGCAGGATTATTTTCCCTCCAAAAGTTCTGTAGCAAGCCAGTGTTGCTAGGATGCATGTGCATTTCAGAGAAGCATCAGAGTGCTTAGAGAAACTCTGTTACTTGAAGATACATGCCTCAAAAAGTCTTAAGTCGTCCCTTGTGAAAAGTTTAGAAAAATCTCAAATTAATCTCAACAGTGCTTCAAGTATTAAGAAACTGACTATACTATTATATTGTTTGTATCTGTGTTTTCCATTAGTGCTAAAATCAAAGAAATTTTGTTTTTTCTTTTATTATATAGTTCAAGCTATAAACTTAATCCTTACTTCAATTAGCTTTGAAATTGTTACTTACTATCAAAATTTAAAGTTACAGCCCTGGAATATTTAATACATCAAGTCAAATGTATGAGCTATTAAAAATTTAATGTTTACTTTTTTTCATAGGTTTAGCTAAAATATATTTATTTTACATTTCAGGAAAGGATTGTTAAAGTTGTTAGGCAAGAAGTTGGTGGCTTAGGTTTGAGTATCAAGGTAAAAAGAAATTAATCTTACAAATAATTTTAATTGTATACTGAAGGAAATAAATGAAATTCTAATTTTATTGTGTTGTAGGAAATAATGCATGTATGTGGTGCTTTTTTAAATTTTTATGCTTATTTTAAATTAAACTTATCTAATTCATAACTTTTAAAAGTACATCTGCTTATTAATGTATAGTAATAATTTCCTTTTCCTTTCTGCTTTCATTCTAAGTTTTATCTCTCTTTTTAAAAAAATCATTATAATCATCATCTTGTTTTATAATTTGAGCATTGATAGCTGTTGGTCATATCAAACTTATAAATAATTGAAATGACAGCTCATTTGCTTTGGTGAAATTAAATCAGTATTGGAGAGAAATATATTTTATATCTAGTAAGCTGTTACTTAAATCATTTTATAATATAACTTTTATAAGCCTTGTAAAGATAGCTAGTTTTGGAAAGCAACTATTCTTCAGGATGGAAGTTTTGGCTATACTGCCTTTCCCCTTTCATCAATGATTGACTAGTATTGTCTGATAGTGGTCAAAGATAATGTGCCTTTAACCAGCTGGTAGTAAGGATCTTTACAATTAAAAAAATAAGGGAGAAAGGGGAAATTGTGTGTGTATCCCATTTAAAAATTGATTTGATCAAGTATTTTGTATTTATGGGTTTTGACCACCAATTTGACTTTTCAAGAAATAGTGAAGAGGGAAAGGAACTCTGTGGTAAATTTTTGAATCAAGCCTTTCTTTTTTTTGGACTTTAAATTCAAATGTTAACATTTATCCTGTAAAAGTTAAGAAATGTAAAATATTTAATACAGGAAATCATTTCTGTTATTCTTTAAAATTGCAATTATTGATGTTTTCAGAACTGTTTGCTTGAGTTAATTTATATTACATAATAAGTATAAATTATGTAATTTAAGTTCATTAATTTAATTTTTATACAGAATATATGTTTCAAATATTACTAAAACTTCGGGTTCTGTAAAGCATATTTTTAAATTTTTGCTTAGCAATTAATTTTTGGGTTCTAAAAATTATATTTGGTTAATTTTCTGTTTAATGATTTGGTCTTTTATTGTTCATCTCCTTCTCTGAAGCAAGAAATTGATTTTATTTATTTATTTTTTTATCTTTACTTTTTAAAAAAGGAGGAAAATTGTTTGTCATTCAAAAATAATTAATAAACATTAATATGATTTTGGTGTTTATTTTTAATTTGACTTTTTTTGTTCTTATTCACTAAAATTATTCTGTAATTAGTTTTATTTTTGGATTATGTTTCTAAAGTAACAGCATCATATTACTTAAAGTGTCAAACCTTGTGTAATTTCAATTATTTTATTTTGTGTTTGATTGTTTTTTACTTCTAATTGTGTGATGGTTTTATGAATTACAAGATTTATTTTGTGCCCTTCAGTAACAAAATGAAACAAATATTACTCTAGTTTAGGTTTCCTATGCTAAATTTTTGCATGGTTTTTCATTTTCTGTAAAATTGCTTACATTTATTGTAAAAGTGGGGGTATATTTTCCATGAAGCAGATGTTTTAACTAAAAATTATAGACAAACTAAACTCAGTGGCACAACAGCCCATTGGAGGACCAAGGCCTTCTTTGCCCATCTCAGTTTTCATGACCCTGGGCACTAAGGTACATGAGCAGATATACCAGTTAATTTACTTTAATTTCTTGGAATGTAACTTTTTATTTAACAGATTAACTAATTTTTTTCTGTGATACTTGTTCACATAATATAGAAAAATAAATCTGTTTAAAAAGTATTTAATACATTATATTCTTGATATTTCTAGGGTGGTGCTGAAAATAAGTTGCCGATTCTTATTTCAAGAATATTTAAGGACCAGGCTGGTATGAATTATCTTATTTGAACTTAATTTTAAAGCATTTAAAATTGTTTTCTGATATTTTTTTATGTAATATTTTTTTATTTGAGAATTACAATAAAAAAATACATTAGATTAAATTGGAGATTATATTAAATTAGATATATAGATATGCATTTAATTTCATTGTTGTTTTATACATCTTTTACATATAACTTATTTTTAAGATATTATAATTATATCATCAAAGAATAAATAAACTTTTAATGTGGTTTAAATACACTGTTATGTTATAATCAAAAAAGCTGTTATTTTTTTAAAATATTTTTCCCTTCTCATTTTGTGAGTAAAAATGAAAATACTAAACTAAAGAAATGCAGATTTTATGTATGTATCATGCTTCATTTTTCTGCAGTTTTAGCACAGTTACAATATCATACTGCTTCTGGAAATTGGGTGACTCATTTATTAAAAGCATTAGTAAAAAAATTAACTGTTGTATTAAGCTAATTATTTTTGTATGAAGTAACATAAAAGTTTCATAGATTTCTCATGAAAATTAAATTTTTGAAATTTATAGCTGATCAAACTGGAGATCTTTTTGTTGGGGATGCAATTTTGATGGTAAGTAAAATATTCTTTCTCTTTATTAGCTATGTAAAAATTAAAGTTTTTTCTCATATCTAAAATATTGTTATCTTTCAGCAAATATGTATTTATGTGTTATTTAACAAATATAGGACAAAATAATAAGTGAGAAATAATGCATTTTTTTTATTAGAGGGTTGGGCCTATTTGGAAATTTGGCCCTCTCAAATGATCAACTGATTTCTTTTCATAATCACTATATGATAGACTGTTGTGACAAGTGGTGGGGCTATACTAGACATTTAAAGTATGACATATTGAAATGGGTGTTTTTGTTTTGTCCTACAACTGAGGGGGTATACTTTGTTTATAAATTCCTTTGATCAATAGATATATAACATTTTAAAATAAGAGCACAGTTAATCTTTTAATTCTTATTTTAACTATTCTTATGTTAATTATATACATATATGTTTAAATTTCTTATAGGTTAATGATATTAATCTTGAACATGTGAATCATGATGATGCAGTGAATGTTTTAAGAACTGCTGGGGATGAAGTTACATTACGAGTGAAGCACTGTAGAGCTGCTCTTCCATTTTTAGCAAAAACTTGTAATTATTCTTATTTACTTTTTTAATAAGAATAGAATTAAATCTAAGTTTTATTCAGATAATTTATTCAGAGCAATATAAATTGTTTAATATTTCTTTCTTCGAAGTTTTAATAGTTAAATTGGCAGGATGTTTTAAACTACATAAAGAAGAATTAGCTTTCTTTCCATTTTGCTATTAGTGTTGATTATTATTTTACTATTAAAAGTTAACATTTGTTCTTTAATTATTAATTTCTAAGAAGAACTTTTGTTGTAAGATTGATGAATTTCTGCGTTATTAGTAGTGTTGTTTTTTAAAAAAATATTTTTCTATCTGAATTTATTAAGTGTAATTCATTCTTTATTGAAATAGTTTTACTTAATTTTATTTAGTTATTAGAACCAAAATATATGCTTGTTATAAAATTTTGCATTATTCTTAATGAATTTTTGTTACATCTATAAAATTATGGTATGTGTGTTTGTTAAGCTGTGAATCTCATATGCGTATTGTGATATGCAAATGATTTTATTATATGAATTCTCTCATTCATCACCTTAACAATATCTTATTCACAATTTTTCTCAAAAAATTCATAATTAATATTAAAGATTTACAAATTAGGGTTATATATACCTCAACTAATTTGAGCATAAAATTTGAACATAAAAATTTATGTTGTATCACAAGATTTATTAATAATTTTTTTGTATTTTGATTTAAATTTATTTGTATATATAAGTGCACATAACTCATTACAAAAAAGTAAAATTTATAGTTTATTGAATTTGAAAGTATTTAACCTTTATTGTAGTTCAACGACCAAAAGAAAGACCAGTTTCAGGAGAAGACCCAACTTATAAATTAAAAGATGAAGATGAAGATTGGAAAGTGGTAATAGCTATTTTTTGAAGGATGCAATAATTTATTTATATTAAGTAATAGAAAAAAATATATATGTTGAATGTAACATTTGTATGAGGTTGTAGAAACTTCTAAAACATTTCTTACTTTCAAATATTGATTTGTTCTTTAATAATTATGTTATATCTAATAGGTAATTTTAAAAAGCCTATTTTTATATTATTTAACTTATGGTGTTGTAAACAGTCAAAAGCAAATTAGTTTTTATGTAATTTTGAGGATTCCTAAAAATTCAACGCATTACCTATTAAGCAAAAATGGAAAGTTTATTTTTTCTCAATGTTTAGTTAGTTCAATATTGAGAACAAGTTAAATAAAGGTACAAGTTTATTCTAATGGAAAATATGTTTTGTTGTAATAATTTTTATGACAATAAAACATTTTTATTTCTTTTGTTTTCCTTATTTAGATGAATATTGAGTATAAGTTTTAAAACTGTATCAACTAATATATTTCTAGATAGCATTTCATGAATGAAAAATCTGAATTTGTGTAGAATATTTTCAGATGATTTCTATTTGTTATGTTACACAAATCAGATCCAAAATATACTCAATAAACTGTCCAATTATTTCCAAATTTTAATTGTAAGTGGTGACTCTTACTTTCACGGAAATGCTTCATTTATAATCACTGTACAGCTGTTGTATAGAGCTGGCATCCCAAATTATAATGAGACATTATAACATATGTGTTACACTTCTCATTTCACAGAGGGAATCCTCTCTTTGCAAGAAATAGATACATAGACTGTGATGATGTTGCCCTCTAGATAAGCCTATCCAATGTTGTTTCACTATTCAGGGGTGGGGGAATATGGCTAGTTTAAATAGACTGTAATTTTATATTTTAGTCTATATTTTTCTATAAAAACATATTTTTCGTTTATTGTATTTATTTGCATAGTGTTTTATTTTAAATATTTTTTTAGTATTTTTGAAATACATCTTTAAAAAGATAAAACTCAAGGCAATTTTCATTCAGTTACAGAATAATATTGTGCAATTTATTAATTATAATTTGTTTTAACAGAGAATTAATGCTCTTATTAAATAAGTACTTTAAAATCAAGCACACTATCAAAATGTTACTTTAAATTCAATTTTCGACCCCAGATAAATGGCATTTGTTTATGTTCATTTTATTTCAACCCTTAACACAATAATCATTTTACCCTTTATAACATTCTAACTTTGCCTCCATACATTCTGCTTTTTTTCTGTGTATAGCAAAATTCATATTCAATTAGTATGCTGCCATAAAAAAGAACATGTGATATAAAAAAAAAATTTTTTTCCCCATGTCTCAGAATAGTCACTTAAACTGAATCTTTCATTTTTGCTTTTGTTAATTAAGTTCTGCTTTAACATTTCTTAATGATTTACCTTATGTGTCTTTTTCTATGTAATCTTAATTTTTAAAATTTACTTTATATGAATTGATACTCAGTTACAATTATATACTCTACTGAATTAATTTTTTTAAAGTACTGATATTTTTTCATAGGGTCAAAAAAGTCCCAAAACCCCTCAAGGAGCTTCAAGAATGGAAAGAAGATGGGTTGATGTGATGACAATTCATTTGTTAATGGCCTATTTAACTAGATATATGCTAGATACTGACAAGTTAAGGTTGGTATTCACAGTTTTATTTTCACATGGACATAGTTTCTATTCTTTTTAAATTTATAATTCCTGTCCACTGATTGATCTAAACCAGTGATCTTCAAACTTTTTCAACTCACAGTACCCTTAGAAATATAAAATGTTTTCTGGGAACCCCATTCCTCACATGCGCACTTAAAAGAATACATCTGAAAATAATTAAAGTAGATCAACATGTTATAGGTACTTTATATAAAGACAAAAAGTTGTATTTGTTATTAAAAGATTTTAATGTAATTTTAATATAATTTACTTATTATATATAATATCAACTACTGATCCAAGTGTCACATACCCATGCATTTTATTTAGTAATTGGGATATGTGCTTGCAACTTTATTAACACAAATTATCGAAGTTTAGGTCAATTAAAATTATCTGTTGGCCCATTTCATGTTCTGCATTTAATTAGTTTTTTTTTTTTTTTTTTGTTACCACTCATGTTGAGGAATATTTTTCACTTAAATGCATTGTTCTGAATGGCATTAAAGTGTTTATAGTTAGTTAGAAAAGTGTTATATGTAAAAAAATCCTGTGTATTTTGAATGAATTTTTGCTGTCTAAAATTTAGGAGCTGTTTTTGCTTCAATTTAGATTTTAACATCAAATCTGTTGGTATGTTAATTTTAGTTGTTCTCTCTCCTTTATAACACATGTTTAAAATCTGTTAAATTTAAGAGTATAAAATTATTTCATGGGACCAAGATTATTAAACAACAGAATATTCATAATTTAGTAGGTAGTATATATATATAAAAACTTTTAATATTTTTTTATTATTCTATAATAAAAATTTAAAAAGTATTATAAAATAAAGCTAATATGTATAAATAATTTTTTCAGTTTTAATGATTGGATGAGTTTTAGATACTTGTGGTTATACAAACTTCATATAGAACATGAATTCATTTTGCATACAAATTTATAATTTTCTTTTCAACTTTTTGTTGTGACTTGTGGAATTCCCTGGGTAGGCTTCATGGAATTTCCGGGTTCTATGGAACACAGCCTGAAGATCACTGATCTTAACATTCAAGATTCTATTTATTAAGTCATTTAAATTGGGTTTTAAGCCTTAAGTGTATGATTGCTCAGATTGAAGTAAAAAGATTTTATACTAAAATTCTTATTTTTTGTTTGCTGTTAAGCATCAATTTATATAGCTTAATTATAGATTGTTGTATAGTGTATACAATAATTTAAAACTTTTGGCTATTATAATTTAAAATAAACTTGCATTTGTGTTAACAAGAATGAATCAATTATAAACTAAATCATAATTTGCATACTTGATATCTTAATAAGGTGTCATTACTGAACTGGACAGTCAATCTGTGTCTATATTCAATAGATTGATATTTCCCATTTGATAAAAATTTAATATTTATTAACTGTGCAAATGCAATGAACTTTATATTTACACATCAGAATAGCAAATAAATAAATTAATAAATGAGGAATGCATGATGATCACACACACAACATGGTTGCTATAGTAAAATATATAAAATAGTCTGCTTCTGAAAAAAAAAAGCATCATTTACCTTTGATCTATCTTCATATATACTATAATGTAAACTTTTCCTTGAATTAATTTTTAGTTTATAAATTTGCCTTTTTATTTTATAATTATTTTTAGTATCTAAAATGTATTTGATTTGATAATCCTTAGGTTTCTAAGAATACTTAAAAGATTCATTCTTGTATATTAATGTATAAAATTTAAATTTGATGGTATGTTTTTTTAATAGTCATAAGAGTCTTTTACCTGGAATTAGTAGCCAAGGTAGCCTAGTGGTCATGGATAGTGTTGGGAAATCCTAATACACTGAAGATTTACTGTGTAGAGGAGCTGTTGCACGTTAAATGTGCCATGCCTTAAAATCCTCATTTCGTGTGATGTGGAAGTTAGAAAAGTGGGATACTGGGTTGTCGTTCCTACTTCAAAATTACAAGATCCATCTCTAACAGCCCTCATGTTTCTTCAGAATGTGACATTAACAAATATTTACTCCGTAAATAATGAAAACTTAAGCAGTTCAGGAAAAATAAAAATAATTGAAGGAATTTCAAGAATTGTACTTGTTTTAATTTATAACTAAAAATGTAACATTTTGCTTTAATTTGTTTCTAAAATATATTAATTTTTTGCATAATTTAAGAAATTTAAAAGGAAACTGTAATTTTTTTCCTCAGACCCAATGCCTTTGAGATACGAAGTCAGGAAGGTAAGCCTTCAGCTGTAGTGCACTGTGATGATGCAAACATGCTATCAGAGTGGATAAAACATATATCTAACAACATCTTGCAGCTGACAGCACAACAAGTATGGATTTTTTCTATGTATTTCAATAAACATTACAAAATTTATATCCAAATATAAATTGAAGAAATTTCTACAATTTTCTATCTACATATTCTATACACATTCTATTGTAGTTTTGTCGAAATTTTTTGTAAAATTTTAAGAAGCATTGCATGTCACATTAGTACAATTTTATGTATTCTAAGAATGTTGCTTTCTTTATTTTTCAGTTTATTTTAGAATTTTTTCAGTGAATTTTTGTGACAGTGCAGCAATATTATAATATGTGATCAAAGTGATATTTTCTGCAAGAAAAATAGATTCTGTACTTGATAATTCAGAAATTGTAAAACAAATTCAGGCTGATGTTATCAGAAAGATATATTCCATATTCATTACTACAAATTTGAAAACGTAGGATTAAAAGAAAATATGAATGTAGTCAAAGTAATATATTGATTTGAAAAGAAATAATTATATCTTTATACAAATCATGTAATTGTATGATGGAAATAAATTTAAAAGCATAAACACTATAATGATTCTTTGTACTATATTTTGTAAAAGATAGTGAAGTACTACTATATGAGAGAAGCCTATGAAATATGCAGATGTTCTTTATACATTGACATCTGAAGATATACCAATCTAAAAATAATATACTTTGGTCACAAGCCTTATTTACAATAGTGTACAAGTCTCTGCCTTACAGTAAAATTAAAATATTTGTGTTCAATTTATACATTGCTGCATATATTACTAAGAGAAATAATTGTGAATCTATCTTATATTCACCTTATTTTATAATTAATGAGAATTTGATAGTGGATGCATGATAAATAAATATATAAATTATTTTTGTGGGATTTTATTTAAATTTGACTCACTGAACTGAAATAAAATTTTCCATTATAATATTACAAATCTTTTTAAGCAATTAACATTAAAAGGATACTTTTTTTATCTATGAAATTTTCTTACTTTGAAAAATAAAAATTTGGTTCACTTAATGTGGTATGAGGTCTCTGTGTTGGATATCCCAAAATCTGGAAACTTTTCATCATATAATATAGTTATATTGAAACTAATATTTCATTTTTATATCATGATAATTTACATAAATGCTGTGTGGACTATTACAAATTAGACTTTTTCATCACATTACTGTTAGAAAATGACCAAATATGTTTTTTCTCATTTATTGTAATGAATAGTTACATGTATGTATAAAAATCACTTGGCATTTTTTTTAAAGAAAATTCTTCTTTTAAAAATAATTCTTAGAAAAAATTTAATTTGTGCATTTGGTATAATATATATACATAATTTTTATATACTTCATGTAAATGGGTAATCAGCTCTTATGTATTTATCCCTTCATATTACATTAAATATTCACAATAATTCTTATTCTTTTAAAAGAATTATTGCTGCGCTTTTGTGTTAGCCAACTTTATTTCTCAGAACACTTCTGTTTAAAATTTAGTAATTTAATATGTGTGGATTCTTTACAGAAAGGCTAATTTATAAAATTGAGACTAAAACATTTGAAAGCTCTTCTGTATATTTTTTGCAGATATTAAATTATACATCATATTTTCTTTAGATAAAGACTTTCAATGAGTCCTTACCTCAACCTGATCAGGTGTGTATTTTATTAGTAGAACTATTTCGTATGACCAAAATTAATCAATTTGGTTGTATGCATAGATAATACATTAAAATTTTTAAAATGATAGATTCGATTCACCTTTTACAAAACATTTTTCTACTTTTGTAGATTTTATACATGGGTTGGATTAGTGAAGGAACTTCAGCCCCTCAGCCTTGGTACAAATGGCAACCCCGCTTCCTAGCTCTGAAAGGAGCAGAATTGTATATATTTGACACACCACCTGTAAGTAGAGCAGTTTAAAATAATGTACAGTAAATATTCTCTTAAATTGTTATCACAGGATTATTCACAGGAGTAAAATGTTCTTTTAAATGATGAGTTGGGGAAAATTTTAGAAATTCTTGCATATATGTATTTACAACATCATTGCATGTTTAAACATAAACTATTATGTACTTTTAATGTAGCATGTTTAATTTTTCATTTGTTTGGTTAGTAAAAACATTTTTCAATTCCTGTTATTAGTTCACTTTCTACCTATATATATTTATGTATATATCTTGTTCAAATTTTCAATCATTAATAAAATACTTTTGTTCATCCATTCAAGTTCAAAAACATTTTTTTAAACTTATAGTGGATGACACTTGATATTAATTCAGTTTTTTCAAATATTAATTCATTAATTAAATTAAAAATGAATAAATAGTAACAAACAAAAATAATAGTCCAACAGCATATATAGAAAGGAAAATTGTTTCCCTGTGGATAGCATTAAACTTCTAATCTAAAGGTTGTGGTCTTGAATCCAACCTTGGATGGCCTAATTCCTGAGAATGTGATTTCTTTTCTACTATACTATTTTATTAAAGAATAATTAAATTTAATTAATGGATAAATAATAACAAACAAACAAAAATCGTCCAGCACTGTATATAGAAAGGAAAATTGCAAAGAAAATCCATTTATATTTTGTCTCTTGATATTGTGATTCTGTCGTATATGTATACATATTTATATTGATTCTAACTATTTAATAAAAAGTATCTAAAATAAAAAAATTTCTTGTTGATCTAAGTAGGAATTGTGACAATTTTTTTTATATTACTTGTTAAGCAAAAATTGAAGTGACTGAATTAAAATAACCATATACACTGTGTACCCAAGCTAAACAAAACAAAATAGGAACAAAAGCAAATATGCAGTATCAAGGAATGAGTTAATTTATCTGTTAAATGGATAGTTAAGAGTATGTCAACTATTTTTCACATTGTATATATTTAGAAGTATTTGATGGGATTCTTTTCTTCACAGAGCAATGTACAGTCACTTTCTAGTTGTCCAAATGTGTTCAAAGTTTATCAAGCAATGTTGAAAATTTTAAAGGTAATTAATGAAATATAGTTATATGCTACTTCTTTCATTTTCATTATTAAAATATCTCATATTTCTTTTTTTTTTTTTTAAATTTTTTTTTCTAATTTCTGTGTGGAGTTGAGTTGTATTTTATAAAGATTTATTTTTGTAAACATCTGTTAATTTTGTGAAATTCCTGATTAAATTTAGTTTTAAAAATGTTTTATTATTTTTATGTATTTATAAAAATTACCATATTTTCCTGTATATAATCCACAACAATTTTTTTACAAAAAATAATTTCAAAATTTATATACTGCTTTACAAAAAATTAAAATAAGTGTTAAAAGAAAGAAAAATTTTGATAAATAAATACACAATATGATTAAAATTATAAGTAATAAATTGTATAGAGATTTTTTTTGTGTGTGAAATTCTTTTCTAAAATCAGACATTTATTGTTCCCAAAATTTCTGAACTTTAGACTAAAATATCTGTTGTTTCCGACGTTTAAAGGCTTGAATTTCTTTGTCAGTCCTGCATGTATTAGTTGCGGGTGTGGACTTCAGGGAATTTTTGACATTCTCACTAAGATGAGCTGCATCGAGTAAATAATTAAAAAGCATTAGGTCAGCATTTTGCAAAATTAGTCTTTTTTCCCTCCAATTGAATGTTTGATTCATCAATGTTAAACAATCTTGCAGTTTCTTGATAACTTTTATTTCAACCATGCAATTTTTACACATCTTCCTCTTCAACATGACAATATTTGAACTTGAATATTTTCAGAGCAAAACAGCTTAGGTCAAGACAGAATACGAAATAATGCTAGCGACTAGCAACTGTAATATCTTTCTGAGGAACTGAATTTGTTCTTGAATGTAATTGAACAAAACTAATTGTTGCTAAAATATGTCAGCTGAGTCGCAAAAGCTTTCAGCGCCATCTGTTATTTATTTTATGAACACAAATGGTATTTCTTTCAAAATCTTTATTGTAAGCTTTTCTGATGAAGAATGTTTTTTATTACATTATCTGCAGCAGCGTATAATACACTCAACAAAATTTGAAACTTTTTTAACACATAATCTGTGGATTATATACAGGAAAATACGGTATATCAGATATGATAATCAAACAAAATTATGTATATTTAAGAAATATTACAAGTAGGCAGTATTTTTTTCTTTTCATTTTAAGAAGTTTAGCCAGTTATAATTGTTTAAAATTATGACTTAAAAATGTGCAATATGTTTTTTTTTTACTGTAAATCAAAATATTTGAATTTTTAATTTAATTTATGGTTATCTCACAAACAGAAATTTTATAAATATTTTCTCTCAAGTTAAGCAAAACCTTAACATTTGTATCCAGGGTTATATATTTCAGAGTTTACTGATAACATTTTTTGTATTATTTTAGAATCTTTTATCTACATATTCATTGTTAATCTTAATGTTAATTGCTGAAAATCTTCATTTATATTAAAAAAGGCACTTGCAAACTAACCCCTTAACTGCCAAGAGAAAGCTACAAAGTTCACCCCCTCCAGTGCCACATTTTCCCCCCCACACACACATTATGTGGTTCATTGGGGGAAAAGAAGAATGTGTTTTCTAACCTAAAAATTCTTTAATTTCAGTTTAAAGAGAAAAGAAAATCATAAAATAAGAAAATGAAGATTAATATTTATTGCCTAGGGTTACATTATAATTTTAAAAAATTATAACTTATCTGTTGTGTGATATATTCTGAAACAAGGTCTGAAACATAAACAGTATCACAGTCAATGCATTGTTAGAGATATTCATGGAAAATACACTATTACACACAGTAAGCAAAAATGAGAGCAAATGAACAATATAAAAGAGCACACTCAAACGAAAAAACAAGAAAAACTGCTTAGCTATAAATTTCACCTTCCTAGAAATATACCTTTTCAGACTCATTCCCACCTCTTTCATGAAATATGTAAATTCTTTGCAAATGTTGTCAATGAAGTTTTATTGTGTTCCAAAGCTGTGGGACCAGTTTTAAACAGAGAAGCACAATGAAACAGTCATCCTTAGGAAGGACGAGTATACATCCAGGGCACTAAACGCACTAGGTAAGCAAGACGTGTATACACGCCTGTGGCACTTAAGGGGTTAATGACATTTTTAATTTTCAGTAATGTTAATGTTTCAGGTTTAAATGTTATAACTCTTATAAATGTATTGGTATTATTTCAAATGTAAATCTTAATAGTTGTATAAAACTGTTTTCAACTATAAATATGATTGCAAAGTTGTGTTTAAAATCAGACTTGTCTCTTTCAAATAAGATTTTCAATTTGTAAAATTGTTACTATTATTTTTCTTTTAGGATACTGAGCTCCTAGATGAGCGGCAGCATTGTTTCATGCTTCACACTGGAATATCTGATACTCATTACATGTGTGCTGAAACTAAAAATGAATTACTTAGGATAGAAAATGGTTGGCATCGAGCCACTTATAATGCAGTTACTAGATTAGGGGTATTATACAATTTATATTTTTAGAATTTTGGTTTTATATATTTAGATTTTCCAATAGTATTTTATTAGTATACACACATGAAGTTCTGTTTTTACCTTACTATTTTTAATAGCACTTCATTAGATTACAATTGTTGTCAAATTTTTGTTATTAAACTCATTGAATTTTATGGTGAAAATTTCATTTTCTATCATTACCTCCCCTTAACATTATTTTTCCATTCAACTTTACATTCCAAATTTTATAAAGAAATTTCAAGAATTTTTCCAAATTGTGAATGTAACCCAAAATATTAATAAATGAAAACCAAATTGCACACTGTAAAATTAATTTCTGCTGAATATCGTGAAACCTGGATATGTGTGATGTTTTAGTTGTCATTGATAAGGTATCTGAAATCTGTAAAATTATCTGCACAAAAAAGCAGAGATATATAAAAACAAGGTAAAAGCCAAAATCTAAAAATCTAGTTATATGTAATCTAATGAAACATCACTAACTTCTATTTTATATATCAGCAATAAGGTTGCATTTATGAGTCTTGAATAAGTTACATATAAAGTGTTCAATTAAGACTATTATTGCTTCTTACATTAATTTCAAAATCCTCTAATTGTATAATTTATAATGGACCCATTTAATAAAATAGTGTATCTTAATAATATTGGATTAGCAATACAAATATGGAAAATATTTAAATATTGAAATAGATATTTATAAATTTTTAATGCTTTAACTGATGCCACCTGTGTGTCAAATATATAAAACATTATATAATGAAAATATAAAAAATGTACACAATGTTTTGATAAAAATAAATTAATTTTTCCCCATAATATGTAAGTTCTTTTCAAAAATTTGTTTGTGAAAGAGTATACTAAAAAAATAATTAGTTTTGGAATCCTTGTCTTAGCTGCTAGGATGTATCTTTCTGATAGTAAAACAATTGCTTTATGTATAAGCAGTATTGTAACAGGAGTATCTTATCTTTTGAACTTTTATGATAGAATTGGAAGTAGTTGGAAACTGAGGAATTCCTTTTATATATATTTGTTTGCTTTAAAATATTTCTTGTTTGTAAACTAAAATGAAATTTTCTCTTTTACATATCATTTTGTTTCTGTTTTTGCATTAATCCCAAACATGATCATATAAAATCATATTTTGAGAAATGGAAGAAAGCATTTTTCTTTGATTGTTTTCTTGTGATGTCTCCATGTAATTCTTAGTCTAATTTCATTTCCCTGTTTAGCAAGAAACAGTCTGATAAAAAAATAAATAAATAAATAAAACCATGTTCTCATTAAGACGAATATAACACAGTATTAATCTGTCCCCCTATACTTCTTTTGTTATCTATTAGTCTGCCAAATAATTCTTTTATTGAAAAATTAAAAATTAATAAATATATCTAACTAGTAAATTAAAACCTTCTAGTAACAGTTTACTTAATAATTAGTTCAATGGTGTTTTTAATTAGGTAAATTCTATTCTGTTAATGTTTTTGTATTTAATTTTTTTAAATTTTATTAATGTATGTATTAAGCATTATTAAACTTTGATAAATAACTTGATTCAATTATTTTCTCTTTTTATAGAGTAAAACTTTTTCTGTTCTATACAAAGGTAAAACTGGTGGCTTAACTTTAGATTGGAATATGGGTTTTGCCTTGTATGATATTGAATCAAAGGTAATTTATCATGTTTGAAAGTTAATTCTGTTAATAATTTATTTAAAGTTTACATAATGAGCATTAAATATTAAGGCTTTTAACTGTGAATATAACTATAAATTGTAAAAATTTAAAACAATTTTAGATAATTGTTTCAAAACCATTTTGGTTTATTTTAGTGCTATGCTTGGAGGTACAAGTTCTCTCAACTAAAAGGTTCTTCAGATGATGGTAAGAGTAAGTTAACTTTAAATTTTCAAGATCCTGAAAAGAAAGAAGTTGAATCAGAGGTAAGCATTTATCTCTTGAAAACTTTACATATTTTCTTATTCCAACTATTTTAAAGGAAAAGATAGGCATATTAGACTGTACTCTTTTAGCATCTATTAGAATTTAGGATATCTTTGAAATGAGAAGGGATTTTCAGGATCTTTAAACAACAAAAACTGTCATCCCTGAAAGAAAGGCTCTGATTTTCGTAAATGTAGAAGAAAAATGTCATTTGATATTCATTACATTTGAATTCCACTTCTTGTCATTAGTTCTCATTGTAACTGTGTGTGTGTTGACAACTGTATAATATTGTTGAAATTTTTTGCTATTTTTTTTAATTTTATTTTATTTGTAAGACTGAATGCAGTTCAGTAATGTATGAATTAAATTGTTTACGTTTACTGAATATTTTTAAGCTACTGAAAGCTTTGGGGTTATAATTATTTTACTTAAGTGAGAACTTTCTGACAAAATAAGAGACAACTAAAATATCTTTCATTTGCTTAAAAATTTTTATGTTCAATAACGCTCTTAATTTACTTTTATAGAATTCAAAGTTATTGAAAGTTTAAAGTTCTTTTTAACAATAAAAGTAAAATGTATACATATTGTTTGATTTATTCCCCATTTTAGTACTCTTGTTTTAGAGTTTAGGCAAAATAAGTTTGAACTAATTTTTATATCAGTTACTCCACATACTGAGCCAATTTAGAGAATCTTCTTTTAGAATAAATATTAGCATTGATGATATTACTTTAACTGTATGTGCTGTGTTGTTGTTACTAATGCCACCTGTCTGACGATGTCAGATCGAGGCCCACAAAATTCATTGTGGCAAAGGGTTAGATGTATGCCTATCGTTATCTGTAACTTTGTACTGTGGTAGTATGATTTGGCTTGGTTCCACCTCTCTCCCTTCCACTAGCCTCACGAGAAAACTTGTGGCTCAACAGCTAATTAGAATACCCCCATGTCGCAAAAAACTATTCATTTAAAAAACATACAGGATTTGTACCCAGGTCCTAAGGCACAGCAGTCAGCGGCACTAATCACTATACCAGATGGGCAGTATAATATATATATATATATATGACATGGGTATTAAGTACAAAATTGAAAACATTACTTTTATAATTTGCGTTAAATTAACTCAAAATTGTGATTGTCTTCTGAGATCCACATTATTTTCATTATGTGAAAAACTTTAGAAATGGGTTATTGTGAATTGTTCAGTAACTTAACTATAAATAATTTAAATATTCATGTAACATAAATTTGTATTTTTCTCTATGTTGTAGGATTTAACTTAGTTAAAATTTTCTAAAGTTACATAAGTATAAAAAAAAACATAATGAAATTTTATAGTTTTTTAAGACTTAATGTTGTTGTTTTTTTATTAATTTTTGAATGTATTAAAATATTTATTTTTGTTTTTCTTTAACTGTGAACTAAGTTATATTTTGGTACATTTATATTTTTTTTATATAACATTAAAAATATGTTAAATGCATTTTTGTTTGAAGAAACTAGTACATGAATTTTGTTTCCCAAAGTAAGAATTTTGCTTATCTTGATAACTTATTATTTGCATTCCTTGGTTAAGCAAAGATAGAGGTGTTTTGCCACATATTGAATATATGATAATACTGAACTCGTGTTGCGCATGCGTTTCCATTTTCTATTTATTGTTTATCTCCTGATCAGTGTTTTTCCTCTGGTGCATTCTGTTTTATTGACTGTTAATCAGTCAATGGAAGAAACTATAGAATTTATTGGTTGAGGAAAAAGAAATTTACTATTTTGCTCACACTACAGAAATTCTATGATATTCCTTTTTATCATTATTTGTGAATAGAACATTATTATAAGCTATAAGGATACATAAATATTTTTTTCCAATGAGTTAAGGTCTATTTTGGGAAGATTTGGGTGTTCAGAAAGTGATGAATATTTTTCTTTTTATTCTTAAGACTTTTTTTTCTCTTTTAGGAAGTTGAATGCCAAGTCCTCTCTGCTCTTCTGTACTGCATGCATGCATTTTTAACTGCAAAAGTTGCCTCAGTGGATCCTGCTTTTTTGCGTACCACTTGACAGTCAGGGATTACTAGGATGTTGCATTCATTCTTAGATCATACAATTGCAGGTATTATCAAGGCATGTTTTGCCTTACGGTAGCATATCTTCTAGAGAACAATGTTGCACCAGTGACTTGTTAATGTTTGTAAGAATGAATATTAATTGTATGGCCCACTTTGTGAGATGGTAATGCATCACATGTCTTATTTTTATATTTTGAAGGAAGGTTTAAATCTGCTATAGAATATTTTATATATACTTAATTCATCTTTGGCTTTTTCTTTGAAAAATAATCTAATTTTCTATATGCATAATTTAATTATTTATGTGTATGCCCATTTGTTTTCATGTGTTTTTTGTAGTGATTCCACTTTAATATTGATGTGATTTTCAAAATATATCGTGTCTGTCTTGCCATTGACTCAAATATGAAAAACTGCTATTCATGGAAAAACAATAGCCATGCATTTGCTAGATGTTTGCTTCATTTATTGTGCAAATGATGCATTTTTTTTAGTTATAAAAACCTAATTATTCATGATTGACTAATTAATAATTATTCACAAATAATTATCATTAAATTCAATGGCATACATATACCTCTCTTATGGGAGAGAATTACATTTTAAAAAATGGTGTAGACAAAAAGCACACTCTATGATAAAAATTAAAAATTTGTTGGTCAGCTTGCTTGTATATGCCAATGACATAAATTTTCATTAAAATTTAAATTATTTAAAAATTAAATATCTTTTATTTTTTTTTTTTTAATTAATCAGAGCACCAGTTTTTCTTGAAGTTATATTGGGACCAATTTAAGTATCTGTCTAAAAATAATAACAAAGGTTGTTTTTATATGAACAGATACCATGAATAGCACATTATAATTTATAAAAGAGAACAATGAAAGTTATAATTAATCCATTTGGCATTACTGTTTTCACAAATATTTTTGTTAATAACTTCCTGAATGATATGAAAGAAAATGCCTTTTGTTTTTCCAAGGAATACATGGTTTAAAGCAATCTATTTATTTAAAATATTTCCTTGCAATATGTACATAAAAGGGACAAATTTGTGTTTTGCATTTGCAGAGACATTAAATTGATTGCTTTGATGTTCACTTCAGATGCAAGTTAATCAAAGTAAAATTTTTATAAATTTATTGTTATATTTTCTGTTCTAAAGCTAGTAAACAAAAAGTAACAGATCAGGAAAATATTTGTTTATAAATTTCTTTGATATTTAAAACAAGGCTATTGTAAGTTTCTTGTTTTCAGAATTGCATTAATCAGCTTTAAAATCAACTTATTCTCTCATCAAAAGATTTTTTTTTATGCATCTATTCCATACTTTAGACCTGTGATTTTTGGCACTTTTGTGTGCTGCCAATTTTTTTAATTGTTATATTCTGAGGGGAAAGAAATAAAATCCAGAACCGAATCATTCAGCCATTTTATGATATTTATTCATGGTATATTTAACTTATCCTTCCATGGATAGATGGATATAAAAAAATTTGATTGGGTTCATAATCCATTTGTGATACTGGATACACTGTATGTGAATTAACTTAGAATGAAGAAAAATTAATTTCTCTCTTTAATAATCAAAATTCAATTTCAAAACAGAGACTTTTAATTATAGATGATAAAATGAGAGGGCCCTTATCATCTTTAAGACCAAATATAAACAAAATTATCAAAAATTGTCAAGCCTGAATTTGTAGTTAATTACTCACTAAACTCTTTGTGGTCTTTGTCACACATATTGTTTTATTTACCTTTGAAAATTATTATCATAAACTATTTTACATAGTGTATTAGAAAAAAGTAAAATTCTTTTAAATTTATTTTTGTTTGTGTGACATCAAATTTTAAAATTGTTAAAAGTGTATTCAACAAGAAAAAAGTTGAGAATTACTGTTTTAGAAAAACACATAATAAACTCCCTTTTTATGTACATTTGTTTTGGAGAAGTTTCTTTGTGTATAGTTTTTGTTCAATGGCACATGCTCTTAGCAAGATTTTGTCTATTGAGTGTCATAACCAGAATAAAACTGAATCTCTCTTTGTGGTGCAACATGTTAAGTACAAAATAAATCAGATCAATGTATTGTGTTCAAGTTGAAAGTGATCTGTGTGAATGAATCTTGATCAAAATTGCTTTTGTTGTGATATTTTTTGTTGTAATTTGTTTTTGTAAATTAAAAGTTTAAAAAATTTCTGAGATTTTAAGCAAAGTTATTGTAAAAATGTGTTCCACCTGATGTGTTCGTGAAATGTTCTCTTCATGTACTTTTATATGTTAATCGAAGCTATTTGAAACATTTTGCTTCGACTACTAATACAGGTTATTTTACTATCTACATCGAACATGGTAATGTGCTACTTGATGAACACACTTTCAGGCATAAGGTAGCATCTTTGTTATAAGGTTGTGAATTTCTTGCTATTGAATAACTTATTTATGGTACAAGTTATATGCTATGTAAATGTAAAGAAACAAAAATATATAAATATGTATGCCTTTACTTCACATTTTGGATGCCTTAGATTTGAATAAATTTTATCGGTATCTCTAAAACATTCGGTACTAGTTACACTCATGGGTAGTAACAATTCATTTTAAACCAGTGGTTAAATAAGCTCTTAAGATTGAAAGAATACAACTTTATAAAAAAAAATGAAATGAAAGCAAGAGTTGTTATTGTATGGATCAAGATCTATTTATTTTAAGGCTGAAAAATAGAATTGTTTGCATGTTTATTAAAATATGAGATCTAATTATTTATTTTAATTTTTTTCATGTATGAAGTAAGCAAATTTTCTGAAGAAAAAATTTTTGTTATGTTTATGTTTAAATGTATTAAATGAGGCACAGAATATACTGCCTGTGAACCCAAAGAGCTATTGAACAAATTTCTTTTTAAATTCTGATTCAAAAAAAGATGATAAAAGTATGCTAGCTTTATATTTAGTTACTAATATAATGTGCTGTATTTAAATTTCTTGGAATTACTGTGCTCTACAATAACATCTGAAAACTATTTTGCTGTTATAACTGCTTTTTAAGACGTGCATGTTCTTAAAAGTATTTTGATTCCGTAACTAGTACTGAAGAATTTGGAAAGAACTGATTAAAAATTAAATATAGACTTTTGCTTGAAAAACTGTAAAACTTTTTATATAGTAGAAACTAGTTCAAATATATTATTATTTTAGTGACATATTTATTAGTTGATTTTGAAAAATTATTTTATTTTTCATTAATTTTGATATTAATGAATATTTCTTGTATATTTTTTATTTAATGCAATATTAATTATTGCTTTAATATTGGTAATTGTTTATTTTTCTGTTAGAAAGACTTAATTCTATCTTATTAATAATGTTGTATAATTATTAAAACCATTTTATATATATATATAAAAAGATTTTAGCTATTTTTATACATTGTTGTGTCTGTTGGTGTTGATAAATTCATACAACTTCTGTTGATGGCACAAATCATGTCATTTTCATCACTTGTATATCTATCTAGTCTAAATGATTGCTAGTATATGAATCTATTTTCTTTTTATAGATCGAATAGCTTTTTCTGTTCATTTATTCGTATGTTATACAATGTATGATATAGATCAGTATAGTCACTTAAGAAGCATCATATAAGATTAGACTATGTTCATATCGTATATTTTGAGTGTATATATAATTCATTAAAAATCAGACATTACAAATAATTAGAATTTATCATATTTTTACTGCATTTATTAAGATTTGTATTATTTAAGAAAAATTCTCTAAAACTTATTTGAAAATCTGTCAGTTTATTGCAATAAAGTCAGTAATATAACTATTTTTCATTCTTAGATAATTTAGGATTTAGATACAATTGTTTTTTTTTAAATACATGTGTTACAAGTTTTTCCTAGTAATTTTGATCAACATTAATTTAAAAATGATGTTGATGAAAATTATTTTTGCTCTTTGATAAATCTTTCTTTCTTTTTTTTTTTCCAATTTGTTAATGAAATAAGAAATTTTGTGAATATTCAATTAAGTGCGCTCATGAAAATAGTCTTTTTATATGAACATTTACTTTGAATTAATGTAATTTGAGTATATTTTAAATTAAATATTCCTTGTTCTGCTAGAATTTAATTGAGAAATTTCCATTGTCATGGTTGCTCAATTGTATGTGTTCTAAATTACTACTTTTAACTTTTCTTTTAATTATTATGAATTGACAAAATATTTACTCAAACATATCAGAAGAAAAAATGTTTATTCATTTATATTTAAAAGTCAGCTATTTTTATCATAAAATGTAAGAATGTTCATACTTATTTAGCTATTTTTGTAAAAATTTTCACAACTATGATTTAACCTACCAAGTGGCTTCCAAGATGCTGTGTAGTAGAGAATTCATTCAATTTCATAGTAGAGTAGGTACATTTATTGAATTTTGAGGTACTTGATTTATTTATTTAAAAATATATGTAATTTTTATGTTAAAGTATAATCTGTTGAGGTAGTATGTATTCATATTTGCTTCCAGCTAATGTACTTATGACTTTGAGTTTTAACATATATTTATTTATCTATATCAGTGGTTCCCAAAGTGGTCTATATCAACCCCCAGGGATCTATGATGACCTGTGTAAAGGGTCTACGTCAGCGAAAAAATAGTTTGGGGGTCCAAGAGGGGTAGTTGGAGATTCGTGAAATGTAAATGGGGGTCTACGGCAGTGACTCTCATTAAACCAGATAGTGGATTAATTTTAGAAAAAAAATTTAATCAAATGGAAACCAGATTTTACCTATTTAGCAGATTTATTTACTAAATTTAATGAGGTTAATTTGTATCTATAAGGTGACTGCATAAATTATATTGAAACAAGGACCATCATTTCAGCGCTTCTTGTCAGAATGAAGCTAAAGGAGTATAATATTGGATGTTGCAAATTTTCCCAATTTCTCAATTGTTCGCAGGCAATCTGCCAGGGAATTGATGTTTTAACCTACATTCAACATCTAAATGTCCTTTATTCAGGTTTTCAAACTTGGTTTGAAAGTGCTTAGACTATGGTATACCACAGTAGAATAAAGAAAGAAAAAAGAAGTTTTAAGGTTAAACCTTGGGAAGATTGATGCCATATTTCGAAAATCTGTTAATTATGCATCAGATTCATCTCTCCCATTAAAAGAATTTGTTTGTTGCTCAATTATTTTATGTAATAATTGAATTTTAATTTAATTGGCATGTGTTTCTTAAGTTTTAAACTCTATACTTCACTACATTTAGAAATTTAAATCTTTCAAAGTAAGTAGCTCTATACCAGCTGTCAAAAAACATTTAAAATGGATAAATTTGCAAAATTTCAATATTTTGTAAGGGACCTACTGAAAGCCGAAAAACATGGCTGGGGTCTATGGGACAAAAAAGTTTGGGAACCTCTGATCTATGTACTTATAGTTATTTCATATACTGATTAAAAGCTTTAACATAATTTCAATCTGTCCAGAAAAGCCATCGAAACCTCAAAAAAATACTGAATAAAAAAATTTATTTTCCTACAAGTTGTTATAAATATTGATTTAAATTAGGTAATTTACGTCTATTGGAATAATAAATTCGAAGAAATTCTTCTGTAAGTTATAAAATTAGTTTATATCAAAACTGTCAATAATAGATAATTTAATTATAATATTTGAATATAAAATTTTTTCAAGTTCATGTTTCTGGTTAAACATATCAGTTTATCAGGGAATGCATTCCTATTTAAATTTGTTACATTTGGAAATCGTGAAAAAAATTGTTAAAGGATTAATAAAAATTATGAGAACATTATTTAGAATAGAGCAGTTAATTGTAAATATAAATATGCATATTTGTTATGAAAAGAAAACAGTACATACTTATTACTAAATTTTTAAATATTTTAATTAAGATTTAAGGGAATAAATTTTTTCTTTAATATAAAGTTAAATATGAGTACTTTCTTTGTAATGTAAATCAAATGTGAACTCTTAGAAGCTCAATTCATATTTTTGGATTCATCAGTAATTTTTCATAAATGATTTTTTTAACAAATATATAAATCTTTTAATCTGATAACATTTTGATGAAACATAAATGACTTTCTTGCTCTACATCTTGAAAAAACAAGATGTACAGATATTAAAGTATTTAATATTTGCAGAATAAAATTTATAAATATTATTTCCATCTTTTAATTGTAGTCTGCTTAAATGAGAAACTTATTTAACCCCTTGACTATTGAGGAAAATTTGCACAATTTGCCCTCCAGTGCCACCGATTTTTAAAAAAGGGGTAAGTTGTTATTTGGTGTATTGGTGAAAAGAAATAGCATAAATAAGTAAATCCTTTGCAAACACTATCAAAATAATTGTACTGCATTCCTAAGCCTACAGAATAGTATTACAGATAGCAGCTTAATGCAAAGGTTTGTAATTTGAAAAGGTGTTTATATGTGCCAGGGACAGTTAACACACTGGTTGAGTGAGGTGCATATATATGCCTGCAACAGTTAAGGGGTTAAATGTAAATTCTCATAATAAGTTGATACCTGTTTTGGAAAAATACAAAACATATAAGTTAAAAGACATAATAAATTATCACATTTAGAATTTTAACCCTTAGACTACCAATGTGATATGTTTGTCTAATGTAATTGAAAATAAACATCAATGGAATGTTGCCAGCTCTAAAATTCATTTATTGTTGTCTTACTAATTATGATTAACTACATGACTTACTTCAACTGTGTCCCAATCTTACATGATTTGTGGGAAAAGTCTTGTTTAAAGTAACATCTAAAATTTTGAAAAAGTGGCAGTCTAAGGGTTAGATGCTTCAAGATCTTTTTAAATTTGATGTTTTTCTTACAAATAATTTTCTTGTTATATTGGTTTTATTTTATCTTACTGAAAAAAGATTTAAGTTCTGTTGTTAGACTATTAAACGAATGATTGATATTCATTTGAATTTGTTAAATGATGAATCATATTTAAGTTAACAAATGTTATTTATGCTATTTTTTATGTTTCCATTTGTTTTTATTAAATGCTGTTAAAAGAGGGAAAGTATAATTTTTCTCTCGGTATTGTAATCAAATCATGTTAAAGAAAAACTTAAAAATGTTAATGAAGTGAGTTCCTTAAATTATTGGCCATTATTTTTAAGTATCTTATTTAATGTTGTTTAAC
The DNA here is from genome assembly GCA_019973955.1 of Trichonephila inaurata madagascariensis. Lineage (NCBI taxonomy): Eukaryota > Metazoa > Arthropoda > Arachnida > Araneae > Nephilidae > Trichonephila > Trichonephila inaurata. The sequence goes on from BMAV01002926.1 coordinate 43,063, forward strand.
TGTCAGTTTAGTAATCAGTTACATTATTATATAGATATTTTCTATTAAACTAATCTGAGCAGCATTGTATATTGCCACATACTTTAAATTTATATTGGCTTTTTCATTATATTTAAAATGTATAAAAAAAAATTGTCAATTGTACATAACTAATTAACAATACTTATTTCTTTTCTTCGTTCCAAAACACAGAAGTATTGTACTTTTATATATCTTGCACATTTCTCTGGACTGGTAAAATTGTCATCATGAGTGTTTGTGTATGTGTAATGTTACAGACATTGTTTCTACCATATGGGGCCTTTGTTTCTCCTTCTATTATCTATTGCCTCAGTGCCTTCCCTATGGCTATTGTGTTCTAATGTTTGTGGAAGAAATTCTTATTTGTGTACATGTATATATTGAGAACCATTAGTAAATTCTTGTTAATTAACGTATGGTTAATTCTCAACTTACATCCAGCTTGTGTTCTAGTTTTAAATGTTACTATTACTACTCTGGTAATAGTTCCAAAATAGTAATTTACATATGCATAATGGGGTAACTTATACCTACTATTGCTGAGATGTAAATAAAAAAATTATAGCTTTGAAAACCATTGGAGAATAAAGTAAATCGTAAATTAGTTTTGATATATTCACCAGATTTTTTCTGACTTATTCATAAAGATCAAAACAAAATAGGTTATTTGTAAATAAAGCTGAAGTTAATGCTTTTTTTTATTTATTAGCTCCATATTATTAAAATCAATATATTGAAGATTTATCCTTAAGGCTATCTTCGACTAATGTTAAAGAATAGGGGCCAAATTCGGTATATTTTTTCAGATATAAAAGTACTAAAACATTAATATTATATTCTGGCTACACTATCTGTAGAGAATCACTTATTTTATCATACTACTCATTTTTATATGAGTTGACATATTTTTTCTATAAAATGTGCTTTACAATTTTTTTTCCTATACCGTAATGCTAAATGAGCTATCCCTTTACATGTTAAAAGGAAAAACTAATTATTTATAAAATATTTTGAAATTTTAAAAACACTATATTATAAAAAAAATGCATGAGTTACAATGTCACAAATTTTTGTAAAAATTGAGGCATTTTTTCTGTCCGAAAATGTGCTCTGCGTCAAGTTCATGCTCTCCTACATATGGCAAAAACAGCCTTAAGGTTGTCTTCAAGGAATAGAACCCGAATTTGGAACATTTTTTTTTCAGATATAACAATACTTCAACATTAATATTATAAACCAGTTTTTCTATCCTATAAAGAGCAGTATATTTTATCTTACTATTAATCTATTTTTTCTAGTATAAAATGTTTCACATTTCTTCTCATATCCTGTAATGTTAAATGAGCTATGCCTTTATGTGTTAAAATGAAAAATTAATATCTTTTAGAATATTTTGAAATTTAAATACCAAATTATAAATAAAAATATGAACTACAATGCTGCAAATTTTCATTAAAATTTAATCATTTGTCTGTTTGAGAATATGCTCCATTTTTAGTTTTGGCTCGTACATTTGTGAAGACAGCCTTAATGTGAATGGAAACTGAAATTTTATTTTTATCATTATATTACATATTTTTTTTAATTAGGAAGAAATAGTAGAAGTAAAATTGCTTGATAAAGTTGTAAAAATTCAGTGTTTTAGTTTTATGTAATATAGTAATGCAATTAATTCAAGAGTAAAATAATGCTTTGATTGCTTATTATTTTTGCAGTTCCTTTCTTTTAAATGGGCTGAGAGACAAAGCAATAATATTATCAAACAGAACTTATTTTAATGATGTTCTGACTTTAAAACCGTATATTAGTACTTATATATATTAATTAACAAGAATTTACTGTGAAGGTCTTATTTTCCTACAATGAAGTTCGTGCATATTTTAGTGTCAATTATTATTTTCTTGAAAAGTTTTTATCTAATTTTAAATGTATATTTAATTAAGATGCCTGGTTTAAATAAGTGCACTTATGTTCTTGGAGTAATAATGAAGCATATAAGTCATCATATTCACTACTCAGAATGTAGTTTTAATGCCAGTTGTATGACTGCTATACTGAAGCTTTATAGAAAGCACATAATAGCCATAACATATACTATGTAGCATTTAATACCTAGTTTTAAAATTGTTTTTCCTTTATTTCTTTTTTTTTTTTTTTTTTTTTGTTAAGTTGATAGTTTATGAAAGTTATTTGCTCTTTTTTATTGTATTGTGTTACTGTGCTATAATTTATTAAACAATGATTTTGTGTATATTTTATGAGACTTGATAATATATAGAGGTATGTCAGTTTGTAAGCATTCCAACTTCTTATACTTATTGCTTTTAAATGCTTCTATTTTTTTAAAATATTCCAACAGTATATTTATATACAACTTCATTATTATTGTTTAAAATAATGTCGAATGTTCCTTTTTTTGTTTAAATACTATATAACATCTTTTAAAATGGATTAAAATTTTGAAAGTAATGCCTTATCTAGTCTTAACTTAGTCGTGTTTTTGTGTATCATTTTATAGAGCATTAGTACTTTGTTAGAAAATATAAAAAGAGGGTTTAGTTCTATAATTTATTTTTCTTATTTATAATATTTATGAATTAGCTTTATGTGAGTGTAATTTCCATGCCTGTAATAATTTTCAATTATTGATAATTTGTCACAAATTGGTTACATTTTATAAACTTTTTGGTAATGCTTTTTATTTAATTGTGAAACCGAAATTAAAAGAATTTATTAAAAACTTGAGCTTCCATTATTTAAATTCCATTTTCATTTTGTTTTAGAATGTTTAAGGGAAATATGATCAAATGTTATGGTTCAAAGTCGGTTGTTTCTATCGAGTCGCATTGGATTCCTAATCCTCTAAATACTCTCCGTGTAAAGGAGATCATGTATATCAAATCTATGATTGATCATTTCATTGTTTATTAGCATATGACTTTGAAGCAACAAGAAGGCTGTTGACTAAAGACCTCATACTTTTGTGCCATGGTGAGAGATTCAAAACCTCATTTTGGTGGGTTGTGAAAATTGGGAGATAGGAGTGCCAAAGCTCAGGTGTTGGCCTCGTTATTTAATCGAATATTTTTTGGCTCAGGATCATGAAGTTCGTTGCCAATCGTCTTCATGTTGCTTTGAAGGGCACCGTAAGTAAAAAATATCTCTAATTTTCTCTCAGCATACATTGCAGGAAACATAAACATACAAGTGATAGGGGACTATTACATTACAATTGATTTATTCTGTATAATTTATTAGGGACAGGATATACAGTCAGACCTCTATATAACGAAATCGCTAAATCCCGGGAAAAGGTTCGTTATATGAAAAATTCGTTATATAGAGGTTCATCTTTTAGTATACATTATAAACCACATGAAACAAATTTTAAGTTCATAAACACTATATATTAAAAAAAGTAATTATTCACACTTTTTTAAAATTAATGTATGTTTATTTTATGTATCATACCCATCAAAAGAGAAAGAAAAAAACTACAAAAGGGAAAAAATGTCGAAGAATTTAATGTACCTTCAATATTAAGAAAATAATTTTATACTTAAATTAATAAATTTTAAGGACATTTTATAATTAAAAGCATACAAGTAATATTAAGTATGCATTATTATATAATTAGAACACGGGGACACAGGACAACTCCACTGAGGGTGAAAGAGAATATAAAAGATGTTTCTAGTGAACTGGGCAATGAGGGTTAAAGGTTGCACTTTTTGGATGGAACATCCAGAACTCTATTGCTCTCGGCGCGAGTTAGGATCTAATAAAACTAGTTCAAGATTTATGACCACCATAAAATGTGTTAAAAGACAAAACAAAACTTGAAATGTCCAAAAATACTTTAAAAAGAAAGGGAGAACAAAAACTGAATTACAAAAGAAAAAGTTCGTTATATAGAAAATGCACTTTGCTATAGAGAGGTTATTTTACGAAGAAAATCGTGAAATGTTCAAGTTTCCAGGAAAAAGTTCACAATAAAAAAATTTGCAATGTAGAGGTTCGACTGTATTTGTAAATAAACTGATGGTACTCTGAATCACCACGTTTTAAAATAGCATTGAATTTCGTTAAGGGATGAATGACAAATTAGGAAAAATACTCAAAAAAGTTGTATGATTTTGAATGTTGCCAATAGGTGACAATGTGGTGCTGTTGTATTTTATGTTGCTTAGATTTAGCATTTGTAGGTAAGAGTTCACACAAAATCAGATATATAACTGTGAAAACAACATTGGCTTCAAAGTCATCCGGTAAGTTTAGTGTGCAAAATCACCTTTAGAGACTTTAGAAATGTTTCGAAGGTGATGGTGATTCTCCGATGTCGTGATTCAGTAGTATCGGCGTTTTAAAGAAGGCCGAGAATGCCATGACTGATGGTGAACGCTCTGACCGACTTGCCGCTTTGACTGAGGAAAATGTTAATGTTGAGTGGATGCTCAAAATCGGTGGCTAAACCCTTGAGAACATCGTTAAGGCACTAAACGATGACTAGCAGCAAGCTAATGTTTTAACGGAGGATCTTAAATATGATCTTTAAAAAAATGAGTGTCTCAGTATATATTGTTTCTCGTCTTTTGACTTCTGAGCAAAAGAAAAGAACAGATGAGAATATCGAGAAAGCCTATAAGGATTCAGGTTCTTTTGAAAAGATCATGACAGATGATGAAATTTTGTATCATTCAACCAAAACGCATGCTATTTTAACATGAAAGTCCCCCTTCTTCATGAAAATTGAAAAAATTTCCCGGGGAAGATTCCAAAAAAAGGAAAAAAGTCCAGGGACGTCTTAAGGCATGGCCCAATTTCCCGGGGCCCCCAGCCACAATGAGGACCTTGTCGCCTCGCCCTCAGACTTAATAAGGTAATGATTCGAATAATTTCAATGGTCAAATGTTTTTTGTTGTTGTATTCTCCGAAAAACTTGGAATTTTGGACGAAATGTCAACGGGTTAATTTGATTCCCGTCCCCATGCATGGCCTAGGCCTACCACCAACCACCATCTTTTACCCCCAATTAAGTTGGCTTGATGGGTTGCCCCCCTTTTTTTGGGTTGTAAGTCATGCATATTTGACAATGTATGCTATGTGCTGTTTTATTTTTTTTAAGGGTGGGGTTGTGAGGCCAAACTTTTTGTCCAGGAAAAGGTAAAGTCATAATGAACGGTTTTAAATTTTTTTTATTCGAAGAAATATGGAACTATTTTGATTTTTCTTTCTTGGCGCGATAAAGGAATCACCCCAAGGGAAACCCCTAAAAAATGGAATAAAAGATGGCGGCCTAGCGGTAATTTAATGATACACAATAATTTTAAAGAATTGTTTTGAATTGTTACATTGAAATGTATTTCAAATGAAGGATATAGGGAGAGACTGAGAACAACCAAGATCAATCAATAAATAATGAATGTCAATATAATATAATAAAAAGTAACATGTACTTATATGCAATATATAATAATAATATAATTTAATAGTAATTATATGTAATATTTATACGTTATGATTTAATAATAATTATTATACGTTATGATTTAATAATAATTATAATTTAATAGTAATTATATATATATATATAATAATAATAATCCTCGTATTGTAATAAAATAAAAATGCATATGAATACTTTTATTACACTGTTAAAAGGCCCCCCTGAAGGAAAATGGTTAAAACATGAAATTTGCAACAAAGCATTAGGGGGGTGAGAAAACAAATGATTGAATTTTTACCCCAGACGCCCCCTCGCGGGGCCCCGTGGCACCACCTCAAAAACGCTTTTTTTAAGGGGTTGCAGATTTCAAGGGGTTTCCCCAAAAGTTTTTTCCGTGGTTTTTTCAAAAACGATCAGTTATGTCTCGTAAAAAAAACAGCGATCGGGTTTTTTATCAAGTATTCGAGTTTCCCGAGGAAGGATAGTCTCCGGATTGTGGATTTAACCCTTTTACGAAAAACGGTAGTCGTGTTGGAAAAAAACCAAACAACTGCGAGCGGATATGGGGATTGGTTTAGGAGGGCATTGGACCGACGTGGTCGATCGCATCCACCCCCCAGTGCACAACTTCACGTGAGGAAGGGCCCGGTTGTGCCCGGGGAGTGACGGATCGCTCAGTCACCCACGAACCAAACACAACACATTGGGGTCTCTAACCATCATTCTGTCTCTGGGGACCCCCTTCGACGTTGTTTACAGCAGAGTGGTTGTCCGAAACGTCCATTGATTGGGCCCCCCGGAAGAACCACAGACGCTCCGCCCCAAAAAAAAGGTTTAAAAAAGGGGGGGGTAGCAAAAATGGGGTGAAGGGTTTTCACTTTGGGGGGTACGTATCTATCTGCAACACCACGATGGTCGGATTCGAGTCCCAAAAACACCGCCCCGAGAGGATGCTGAACATCTGCGTTATTTCACCGCCACACTGGTCCCCCCACCGGGTTTTTTATGGTATGGGGCGGTATTGGATTTTCCTCCCCCTCCTCTAGTACGCAGCCTTTCTTTTAAACAACCAGCCCCTCTCCCAGGGGTTGGAGCCAGTTGTCCTTTTTTTTTTCTTCAGGGGTTGGCCACAGCCATATTTCAACAGGATAATGCACGACAACATGTAGCACGCATTGTCCAAAGGTTCTTCGTTAATCACCAAATTGAATTGCTTCTCTGGCCGGCTCGCTCTCCGGATCTTTCGCCGATAGAAAACATGTGGTCCATGGTTGCTCAACGACTGACCAAGATTACACCCCCAGCTGCCACACCAGATCAACTTTGGCAACGTGGGGAAGCTGCTGTACCCCAAAAACACATCCAAAGTCTCTTTGAATCAATGCCGAGGCGTGTGGCAGTGGTGATCTCCAACAATGGCGGCTACTCTGGCTACTGATTCTGACAGGAACCACATTTCACAGAAGTCTATAAGTTTAATAATTTGATACTTGGTCAAAACATGCTATCTACAAAATAAATTTTGTTGTGCTATCTCTTGTCTTTCTTGGTGTTGCATTTACGGTGGCCAGCAATGTACATAATGACTACTAATAAATAACATAATAATAATTATAAATAAATAGCAAATGTAATAATATTTATAAATAAATATAAAAAACGATTATAAATAACGAATATGATATGATTATTGCATATAGTAATAATTGCATTTTTATATTACATTATTAATAAAATAATTACGTAGTATATATTAAAATTAATAATGAATGTCAATTACAAAGTACTGAAAACTTGCAATGTTCTAAAAACTGCAAATTCTTTCAACAAATTTCATCGAACAAGGAATGTTCAAAAAAGCATTTTTTAAACGTAAAATAAACGATTTATAGCTATAATTAAAAGTGCAAAAATCATTCTTTTTTCAAAAAAAATATCCTGTAACTCACCCATATTAGAAATATCCATAGTCGAAAATAGCTCAAAATGAAACTGAAGACGTAAATAATAGAACAATGACGCTGAAAATGGTTAAATTTTTGAAGAAATCGAATTAAAATCGTCTGAAATTAATAGGGTTACTGCGAGAAAAAAACCAACAAAAGTTATTTCTAATATACGTTATCCTCATGGCAACCACATCACCAGACGATAAAAATATTAAGGTAACCATATTGTAATGTTATCGTCCATCTTAGCGAACATAAACAACAACTTGGCGCTTGCCCCTGGATATCAAACTAGCACCGAAATAGTTTATTCAAAATGTACTCTTGATGGAAGAACAGTGAACAAGGAGAGTTATCTGGACATTTTAAGTTGTTTGAGGAAATCCCAAAAAAAGGGCTTCGAATGTGGTAGAGTGAACATTAATACCTTCTACGTGACAATACACCTGTGCACATAACTACCCAACGTCAGAGTTTCTCTCCAAAAGTAATACTAAAATGCGTTGACGTCTTACCAATTCACCGGACTTGGCTACATGTGGCTTATGTTTATTTACCTCATTCAAGAAAAATCGTCGACACCGTTTTATGTCGTCTGCTGAGGTAAGAGCAATATCGCAGGAGGCTTTACGGGTGGTTGCAAAAGAGATGGTTTTCTGCATTGTTCCAAAAGATTGTACGAGCACTGGGAAAATATATGGTGGTTATCGATATTTTAAAATCTTCGTGGCAAGGACTTTTATGCCAAATCCTCGCACTGGTGAATTTGGGATCCTATCACGTATAATATATCAATATCAGAGTATAATCAGAACGAAGTCGCAAATTGTTAATCTTAAACCAATCGATTTATGTATTATTTTAATGTATGCGTGGTCAAGAAAATAGGAAATGACTGAAAATGGGAAAGAGGGGGGATTTCTCAAACTGCCTAAAATTATAAGACTGTAAATACCCCTTGTTAATCTTGAACCTTTTTGTTCTTTATTTCGCTTTTGTGGAATGTGTTTAAGAGGCCAAAGGATTTGGAGTCAGTGAGATGTCATTTTTTGTATTTCTTTAGCTTCCACTCCATACAAAACAATCGGATAAAACACTCGTTGAAGGCACTAAAATCATAACCTGACAACGGAGGCAGAACATCCAATTTGTGTTCAAAATTAAAGAGAATTTCCATATTTTGTAGAGTTTTATAATATAATATACTGCTTCGAAAAGTAAATGAAAAATAAACTGCTTCGAAACAAAGATGAAAATCTTGTACGTCGAATACATAAGCGTATACGTGAGTGGGGCCAAAGCTGGACTCGAAACAGGATTTATTAGCACGCCTGCTAAAATCCGCATTTCGTTCGCTAACACACCTCGCCGAATTTCTTAAGGCCCTATCACACGCGCATATTTGGAGCAACAGTTTAGGACAATTTTTCCCCAGCTGAGGGTGAAAGGTTGCCATAAGCAAAACGACATGCTCTGACGTCAGCCGGGCTCTATCTCCTCATTGAAAAATTACTCGCCGATTTTTCTGCTTCGGAAAACGAACATCCAATATTATTTTCGCTCGCGCTTTGCTGATGAACTTAAATGGAAATGGAGTACTATTCTGTTTAAAATATTGTACGCCGTTAAAATATTATACGCCATATCATGCATTTGACGAAACTGAAGCCGCCATCTTGTTTATGACATAGAGAGCCAAAGAACCCCATTGGCTGGAATTTTAAGCAACTTTTATTTGGAACAACTTTTTCAGCTCAGTGGGAAAAAGTTGTTTGGAGCCGTTGCTATGGCAACTGAGTAAAAATTGCACTTGGACAAAAAATTGCTCCAAGCGTATACGTGTGATAAGGCCTTTAGAGATTTTTTTACAGCAATCGATTAAATTAAAATTTAATGAGTAAATGTGAGTAACCACCAATGTGTTTAGGTGATCCTGATTTGTAGAGGTATTCAATTTAACACGCAGTGTTATGTTCAACTTATTGAAACAGTGTCAGCATACCGGATCCATCGAGAGAAAGCCTGAGCGAAGTCATCCAAGAACCACGATGCACATAGAAAATCACCATTTGTCCATTTTAGAGAGGATACAGCTTCTCAGCTCTCTCGTGAGTTGTATGTGGCTAAAGAAACCCGAGTTTCAAGGGTGACTATTTCTAGAAGACTTTATGAGAGAGGGTTGTTTGCAACAACACTTGTTTGTGTCCGGCTCAGTTCTACGAACAGGAGAGTTCACTAAAAATTCTGCAGAGATCTTACAAATTGGATCTTTTATTAACTTCTTGACTGATGAATACTGGTTCAGACTAACCAGCGATTTTTCGCTGTACTTTAATGTGGAGAGAGCCAACTGTCAATTTCTCGGACATTGGAGAAATTGACCACAAGGGAACCGAAGGCTTGATGGTCTGGGCAGGCATCACGTTGGATGTCTACACTCACTTCCATGTCTTTGAAAGAGGCACTGTAATTGCTGTGAAATAAAAAGATGAGCCGTTACCTAATATACGCAATGAGAGCTCTACAACATAAAAAACGATGCACAAAGAAGGAGTTGTTCGAATGGAATGGTTGCGCATACCTTGTGATAGAATGTGTACATGTAGATAAATAACTTTTGGCGGCCAATGACTAATTAAATTGAACTCCAGCACATTCTAAAGAAATATCTGAATGATGTATACGACAAAGGGTATTCCAATGTTAAGGCATAACTTCCATACCTTTGGTGTGTATCTATGTGAACTATTTATCTTTTTTTAATTATAATTTTTTGCTTTAAGAGAAAGGCGGCATTTTCCATTTTTGACCGGGATGGCTAAACTACTAGAGCCGGCCCTGATCGAGCTCATTCAGTAAGTGTTTAGAGCTACCTTTCCAATGATTCAACATGTAACCGGAACACCAGTGAATATAATGACCACCGCTTGGCGACAGCTAATGGGGAGCCTATTGCCCTAACTGTTGTAAACTACCAAGTACATACGCCATGTTGGCGAGTGCATTCGAACTGTAATCAAATGGACGGAGAAAAATTGATTATAGCGGTAAGTGCTGCTTTCAAATGATCCCAGACGACCCGCGAAACCACGTCTGGTAATGTCCTGAGTATCGGTAAAATGTTCACCTGACTGTCACCAGGGGTGGCTCTAGAGCCGGTCAAACTGGATCCTGCCCGGGGCGGTAAATTTTAAGGGCGGCATTTGTATCAAAATTGAAAAATATATATATTTTTTTTGTTACAAAAAATTTGATATATTTTCTGAAATATTGGGTGTGAATTTGGTATTTCATTTAACGTATCTTATTTGTACACTGTATATTTAATGACAGTTTTCTTTTATGTTGAAACTTGAAGGTTTCGAGGCAGGAGTATGTTAAAGCATGAAATATAATACGTTTACACATCTTTCACTAATAACTTTCTCCCCATCCTGGAAAGAGGTCACAACGGACATTCCTTTCACGCTTACCATGTCCGGTTTCAGCTATCCAAAAGGAGACCGGGTAATAAGAGGTTTTTCAGATAGAGAACCATAGGAGATATTTTATTTTGGCCTTTTGAGCGTAGCTACTATAAGTTAAAACAAACGCTTGTGTGAGCCCCACCATTAGAAGACTATTTATCGAAGAAATTCGCCTGCTTAAATAGAGACGATTACTTCTCTTTCATTTCACTCGTTTGAAGTCATAACAAGTAATTATGTCCTTAATTTCGAATTATTTTGAATTTTTTAAGACTTAAAATAACATATATATAATAAAACTTATAGTGGGGCATAATTTGTCGTGGTGAGTGGACAGCTATTCTGGAACAACGAAAGGATAGGGTGTGGCCATTGGAAGTGATTACAGTAGTACGTAGCGAGTGGACGATTATTGCAGTATTGAAGAGGCAGTCTTGTAAATTAGTAAATCCAATTTATTGAATCTTGAAACACACATAAAGATGGACGGCACAACACAGACAAAGAAACTACAACACACAACACAAAGCAGCCGGCTATATGACTACAGAGAAACGAGCGAAGAGAGAGAGAGGATTTCCAGCGACATCGGTTTTTATACCCGACGGAAGACCGCGTGATATTTTTGTAATAAGAGCTCTGATTGGTTAGAATGGGCGGGAAAGGGATTTATGATGTAATAAGTCTAGTTGATTACGATTAAGATCAGGGTGTTAGTTTCAAACCAAATAATTAAAAGATTATTTGAATATTATTAAAAAGAGTTAATTAAAATGATGTTAGGGGGATCATTACATTTATATATATATATATAGAGAGAGAGAGAGGTGCGGCAAAACTGCCAGAGCCGGCTCTGCTGTCGCACATCCCAACAATTGGATGTTATGGTTTGAAGAGGGAGCATTTCATTTGGTAGCTGGACCGTTGTGGTTATTATTTGTTAAACCTTAGAGCAAGGCGGTTCGTCGATGGTATTCTAAGTCTCGTAGTGTTGCATTTTCTTTCACTGGCCCTTCATATTACATTTAAACCGAATAATGCCAAAACGCACACATATGCCTTTTTACTGCTTGTTTTCATGCTTCTTCAACACTTCGATCGCCAGATATTCTCATCCACCGCATTAAACCGATCTCACGCCGACTGATTTCCACATATTTTGCTTTCATTATAAAGTTTCCTCATTAAAAAAAATAATAAAACTTCAATTCTTTAGACGCGATGGAAAAATTTCACTTAGAAAAGTTTTTCGCTGAAGAAACTGAGGGACTGAAAAGTCGGAATTTTTTCAAGTTGCCTGAGAAGATGGAGAAAGATTGCTGGAACAGAATGGCACACCTTTAAAATTTAATAAATGTATACACATACAAAAATTTTAAATCACCTGTGTTTAAATTTTCCTTCGAAATTGGAAAGAACTTTCCAAGCAACTCAATATTTTCTGTTTAGTTGTATGGCGAAATTCATTCGTTTTTTCTTGAAGCTTGAGCAGATTCTTTTTAATGTCCTACTGCATGCAATTTTTTTACATTTCTTTTTTATTTCTATTTTTGGAAGATTTATCTTTTCATTCGAGAACATCATTCGATTTTCTCATTCCACCACAATAATCCCGTGCATCATATTTGTTGACAGTAAATTCATGATAAAAAAATATTCCTTTTAAGTTCTTATACGCGTTGACTTTTTAAGCAAACGAGAAAAAAATAAGACCATGTATTTTACTCCAAATAAAAAGAAAAACCAATTTTTTAAACTTCTTTCATCGGATAAAATGTACCCATATTGACTCACATTCCATTAAATCGCAACGAAGCATCCGTGATTTTTTTTCCCCAAACCAAACTTTAATATTTTCTGATACAAAAAACAGGAAAAAATACATATTCTTTTATCTCTAAACACCTCTTCCGATGACAGAAAAAAAAAAAAAAATGAGACACAGGCCCACATTTGAATAAAATACTTATTCAACCGAATTCGCTTTTTTCCCTTTTTTATCCTTACGCGAGGAAAAAAAGAAATTCGAAAAAAAGAGAAGCTTCCTGAATTAGAAAACATACACTTTTCCCCTAGCGTTTCCCTTCCTGTTTAGCAAACAATAACATACGCCGGGGAAACTGGATTAGGAATCTCATTTCTTCTCATATTCTATCTAGACGGCGGATGAATACAACGTAGGTTCATCAGCTGCGAAGGCAAATAAGAGAAAAACAGGAAGGGAAAAAAAAACGGGGAAAAATATAACAAGAGGAAAGGAATAATACGATAGATGTTCATAAAAAGACATTTCTTTTCGCTTCCGCAGTTCCAGGAAATTATTCGATGAATTGTCTGTGCTCTTTTTGTTTGGAATAAGACAAAATTTTGCGACGGTTATGGTTTTTGGACTTCATTGATATTTTCGTTTCATTTGTTGAAAATGAATATAAATTTGGTAAAAAATGTTTGAATGATAGAAGAAAAAAATATTTTCAGTGAGATATTTCTAATTCAGAGTTAATGCTTTTTCTGATCGCTTGTAGTCTTAATTTGATATTTTCCGTAAAAAATGGAAGGAAAATTGAAATAAGGAAATTCATTTTAAATGGACATAAAACGCAGTAAGAAATAATTCCATAACACACCTGTGACTATACCAGCGTTTCTTAAACTGTTTGGTGCACCTATGGGGGCGTGATAACTCTACGAGAGGGGCACGAGCATATTGAAAGTCGAAAACAAAAGATTATTTTTTAAAAAAATTATTAATTTACTGAAAGTAAGCAAACAAAATACATTTTGACGTAATAAAAAATAAAATACATATTTACACTGATATAATACACTTATAAATGTATCAATACTGCACAATGTATTTTTAGTTCATTTAATAATATTAAATTAAGAACAACATTAATAATTGCCAATGACCCCATGGGCTTGTCATATATAAAATTATACACAAAAATTAACACTTATTTTGGTAATTTGTACGGTTTATAATTATTCCCTTAACTGCTGAATCACAATTACGCAATTCGCTCCCCAACTCCCCCTTTTTCCACGTAGGCACGCGAATGTGATGAATTGAGGGGGTCGGGAAGAGAAAAGGAATAAATAAGCAAATCCTATGAAATAAGTAAATTCTTCGCAAACCCTGTAAAGGTCCTTTTATTGCATTCCAAAGTCTTCGGAATAATTTTATGAATAGCAGTGCACAGAAAATATAGTACTTCGAAAAGACCTTTATATGTTCAAGGCAATTAAAGCTTTGGCTGAGTGAGACGTTTATATACTCCGATGGCACTAAAATGGTAAAATTGTACTGTAGTGTCAAAGTTTTTTTTTTGAATTAAATACATTGTTATTGCATGGAGGGGGGCGATGAAAATTATAATTGAATATTGGGTCGCAAATATTGAGACTGAGAAGCATTGGCGTATAAATAAAAAAAAATTCCCCACTGCGTATAGATAAAGAAAATTCCCAATTTCGAATTATTACACCTACAATAATAAAATTTGGTTTGCATGTTTTTTTTTTGTTTTGTTCTTGTTGTTCGATTGAAATCTGCTAAGATCGAGTCTCAGAGAAATAACCTTTCAAAGAGGGTCACAGGGCTTATCGATAAAAAAAGTTTCCTTTTTTCTACTACTAGATTTAGACTTTAAATTTGATACGCATGTTTATTTTGTTAATTAGAGATCTACTAGTAGTGGGTTTGCGGAAATCTACTTTGGGTGAGGGGTTATAGGAGCGTAACAAATAATTCTACTTCAATTTTAGAAATTCAAGACCTATTCCTTTTAAATCCAGAGGTGAGAGTTATATGAGAATCTTTGTCAATAAATTCGAACAGGTATATATTCGTACATCATGAACTATCCAGCAAAGCAGGTGGGTAATGGCTAGTTTATATATATATAAAAATGGATATTTGTATCTATGACCTCGCTTCACTCCCAACACAGTTCAACCGATCACTATGGAAATTGGCATGTATATGTTTTTTTTTTTGCGGAGGAGGGTTTTGGGCTGTCCTCTCCCCACCAGGTGGCACTACAGCATATCAACTTCTACACCGTTCAATCAATCGCCAAGTTGCCAACAGTGTCGCCAAAAATGATGATGCCACCTTTCCTCTATCGCCAGCATTTCACTATGTTTCCATTGAATCGCCATTATAGTGTAGGAATGGCATTGCTTGCGACTATTACAATTTTAGCATAAGATAAATACAACAGAAAGTAATATTAACGTATTATACATCCAGATATAAATTATTTTACACTATTTTAAGCATTCATTACACAAAATTTGCAACAATATGTTACTTTTTCTGAGCAGAGATCAGTTTAGGAAGGTTTTTTTCAAAAATCGACCCACAAAGGAGTTACGGGAGCCTTATAAATAATGAAAAAAAAATACCCTTTTTATCTGCTATTAGACTTACAGATTTAAAGTTTAACAAATAGGATTTTTTGTTCAGCTGAGATATGCAAAAAGTTTTTTTGTTGTTGTTGTTGTTTTTGTTTGTTTAATTGGCAATTCTCTCTCCACGTAAAATTAGCTCATTAAAAACTTCTTTATCCTTCAATCTGTATTGTTTAATTTTTCAATTCACCCGTGCGAAGAACGGGTATACCAGCTAGTATATTTATAAATTTGTCCCATAACAAAGTAAGTAATCGTATTGCTATTATTTCTTAAAAATTCTATCTGATTAAAAAAAATTTAAAAAGAAAAAAAAAATTTTTAAAAAAACAACCCTTTTTTTTAAAATTTGAAAAAGAATAAAATAAACTTATCTTTAAAGTTTTTTTTTCTATCAACTTATAACATTACACAATTTATAATAAAAAAGTTTGGCCCGGAGATTTAAATATCATTTACTTAGTTTAAAAATTTAAAAAAATTAAAATCAATAGATCAAGTTTTTTTAATTTGCTTTTTTTATCTACACGGTAAATCTCCAAAAGCTTTTATACTATAAATTTGTAAAAAAGTTAAAAATTTGGTAACAAAAGTAATAAAAAAAAAAAATAAGTTAATTCCTTTTAGATCAAAAAAAAATTTTATTTGCACTTTTTTTTAAATGTTACAATTTAATATAAATATGTATATTTCATATGACAGAACCCCTTATAAGTGGTAATTCATTTTTTAATTATCTTTAAAAAGGTATCTTTATAAAAAAAATACTGTATAAAAAAATTTAGTTAACTGAATCTTTCATGAGAAAAACCTTTTTTTGACACAAGTCCCCAAAATGGTCCAAAAGCCAAAAATGATGCCAACGTGGCTGTATTTGAAATTCTTTGAATAATTATTTTTTAATAAATTTTTTTTTAAATTAATTAAATTAAATTACTTATTGTCATCCAAAATAATCATGTATACAAAATTTCAGCTCAATTGAGCGCTTTAAAATTATTTTATTAACGATTAAAACTACTACAAGATAAAAAAATTCATAAGGTGTGAGCTAATATGGGGGAAATGAAAAAAATTTTTAAAGAAAAAGTTTTTTTTTTCTCTTTCTTTAAATAAAACTTGTTTAAAAAGTTTTTTAAATTTTTTTTTACTTTTTAGTTATTACTGGACAAGTTTCCATCATTTATCTCATTCAAGATCATTTGGTAGGTTATATGTCGGTTAATTTTGAACAGGCTAGCTCAGGGGTCTCAATCTTTTTCTCCCAGGCCACGTACATATGATAGGTATTTCCTCGCGCCACAAGAGGATAATGGGGAGGGGGAGGGGGGTAAAAACTGTGAGACAAAACAACTTTGGGAAAAAGCAAAATTAATCAAAATAATTAATCATTCTTTTTTCTTTTTTTGCTGTTACTATAAGATTATTTTAAAAACGAAAAAGACACAAAAAAAAAATTTTAAATCCGTAATTTTAAAACAATTTTTTCAATCTTTGTGCAGAATTTGGATAATACTATTCTCCAAAAAAAATTTTCATGCGATTATCTTTATAAATGCAAATTTTTTAAATATTTTTTTAAAAAAATGAATTTTTTTTTGAAAAATCAAAAAATTTTTGGGCATTTTATTATTTAAATGACTGATTCAAAAAGAGAAAAGCCAAAATTTTTTTTCTTATCAGAATATCGACATTAACCGAAAAAAAAAAATTCATAAAAAAAACTTTTTAAAATCGTTTTTCATAAAACCCATGATTTTTTGCCTCATTTTAGAAAAAAATAAAAATGAAAATATTATTATTTTAAAAAAAAAAATTTTTCCGATTTTAATATATTTTTCTAGTTTGATAAAAGAAAAATGTTTTTTAAAAAAGGTGAAAAAAATTTCAAGCTAACCCGAAAAAAGGCTCAAAATAAAAAGTTACGGGGGTAATTTTTTAATTTAAATATCTTTTAACTAATTCGATATCGGAATATAAAATGGTCAAAAATCGTCATCAAACTAAACGGATAAAAATTTAAATAATGGTTGAAGACATCAGCTTCAAAATCGAGTTGCAAGATTCCACCCGAACAAATTACATTGCAAATTAAAAGCCTGTAAAAAATTTTCAAAAGTATCATCCCAATTCCATTTAATTTTCTTCAATCAATAAATCTCTGAAACTGACTGATTCATTTTATAGATCGTGATGGAAAAAGAATATTTATTTTTTGGGAGTCTGGCAGGGCTTCAAAGGTTTAAAATGACGTAGTGAGGGGGTGTATAGGCTGAAATGAGCGGACTTTTTTGAGTCGAGTAGAAATAGGCTTTTGGAAGTTTCAAATCATAATTTTTAATCCCTGCGAAAGGGCAGTTATATGAGTAAGTATTTCAAAATTTCATGCTTTTTTTTTCATATTTATTTATGCTGATTGTTTATTATTTATTATGCATGCTAATTATATTAGGAGCACTGACAGCATTCAATTTGTCTCTGCTTGCGTAATCGAATGATTATATTGTTGTGACTTCAATGACATTGCATTAGCGACTTGAGGAGAAAATTTTTAAAATTTTGTGGCCCCAAAAATATACCTTTTTTTGTTTTTAAAAAAATGGTTAATTTTTACCAAAAACAAACAATACATTTCTTATAATACATAAATGTATAAATGTGTATGTGAATATGTGGATCAAAATATATCTAGGGAGATAGCTTGTTATGACATCTCCGAAGTATACGAGTATTTTATGCGACTATACTTCAATCTGTCGCTGATAGCATATACTGTGTGAATTACTGCTAGCTTTTACAATCAAAAACTGAGTATCCCGTAGCCAAATACGCATGTAAATTTAATTATTTGCATATATTTTTCACTTCTATCCATACAGTAATTGACCCTTCTCTGAAAATTAGAAATATGTTTCCAAATTACTGTAAGTAATGTATTTCAACACTATACACTGCTGTTCAAAATTAAGGTTACAAACACAAAAAATGCTAATAAAGAATGCGGCCACCTCTTGCTGCTATACATGCTTCAGAATGAGCTCTTATACTACAAATTAGGTTTTTAATTTTATCTTTTGGCAATAATCCTCACTTTTCTATATGCACATATTTTAACGTCTGACGCGTGTTTGGAAGGTATTGACGTCGAGCAATGACTCTTCCTGAAGCATCCCAAACATGCTCGATAGAATTAGGTCAGAAGATTTTTCTGGATACTCTATCCGGCAAATACTCTGTTACTCTTGAAAGTCTTCGACAAGATTAGCTCTCTGTTCAGCTTCGCATTATCATACTTAACAATAAAACCCTTACCAATTGCTCCTCGGAACAGTCTCACATGAAGTTCAAGAACTTCATCTTCATATCGCTGGGCAGCAATGTTAGCGGTGTTCGACCGTCTAACATGATGCCTTCCGAAACAAGAATTCCAAACCCACCAAACTGGTTGGATTCTCTTATGTTAGAAGACTGGTACCGAATGTCCCAGGCTCTCTCCAAATGAAAAATTGTGTGAATCACTGTTGGTATTGAACCCGGACTCATGAGTTAAAAATACAGGGCCTCACTCTTGATTTTCCCAAGACACACGTTCTTGGCTCCATAAAAGACGAGCTCTTTTCTGTGGTGTCTTAGAGGGGCACATACATTCGTCGGGCATAAAGGGCTTTCTCAGCCCTGGTCTTTTAAAAAAGCAGTTGGTCTAGAAATTGTTTTCCCAAGAGGAAAATTACAACTCCTTATGTCCGGCTTTTACGAGTATTCATTTAAAAATTTCGACCCCTTTTGTGTTAAAACCTTTGGGTATTTGCAGGCTTCAACAACATACCCGTTTTTAAATTTTTCCCGTCGGGTACCCCCTTTCCCAAAAACTTTGGGTTCGGGTTCTTCTGCTTGAAGTTTTTCCATTTTAATCCCCAAGTTCGATCCAAATTCATCAAACCAAATTTTTCGCCATGGCCCCAACTTGGTGCAAAATTTTTCATGGTCACCCAAACCCGGAACCTCAGGGTGTCAATAAAAGGGGCGGCATTTTTGGATAAAAGAAATCTTTTGTTTAAAAATATTATATATATATATATTCTAAGATATTATTCGGTGTGAATTTGGTATTTCAATTACGTATTTTATTTCCTTGTTTTGTACTCTGTATGTTAATGTGTCAGTTTTTTTTATGTTGAAACTTGAAAGATGTGAAGCGAGATATTTGTTAAATAAAAAAAAATTTGATATGTTTCCCATTTTTAGTGATATTTTTTCCCCCTTCCCCAAAGGGTCTCAAAACATTTTTTCCCCATACAATGTTTTGGTACCACTTTTTCAAAGGGGCTGGAATAAAATTTTTAGGATAAGACAACAGGGAATTTTTATTTCGTCCATGGTTTTACTATAAGTTAAAATAAAAACGCTTATGATCTTCACCATCAGTAGACTTTTTCAAAGAAATGGGCCTGCTTAAATGGGCTATTTCTAGTCTTACATTTTACTCGTTTGGAATCATAACAGGGGCATAGCTATCGTCGTATGAATGATACGGGCCTCAAGTTTAGGAGGCCGCAAAATGTGTAAACAAAACATCGTAAAATGTATAGTATTCCTCCTCTTCTCCAAAGAAAACCCCCAAGTAATTTGGATACAAAGCCTACTCAGGACAGCTACACCAGTGAATCATAGTAGTTAATTATGCGATTAATTTCGAATTATTTTGTAATTTTGGGGCAATATATATATATATATATATATATATATTAATTATAATTTTTTGTTTTAAAAAGAGGGGCGTCGTTTTCATTTTTGTCCGGGGCGGCAAAACTACTAGAGCCAGCCCTGTCCCATTACACTTAGAAGAAATAATATTTAAATTACATCAACAAGTGTTTGGTACTTTACGTAAAGGAATTTAAAAGAAATATTGCACTTTTTATAAAAAAAAAATCTAATGTAATATTAATATAATTTACTTCTCTCTATATAATGTTAATTTATGATCCAAGTGTCACTTACCCATTCATTACATTTAATAATGGGATAAGTACTTGCATTTTTTTACACAAACTGTTGAAGTGTAAGTATGTTGAAATTATCTCTGCAATCGCATTTTACATACTGTGTTTAATTACTTTTTTACTTTGTTTTTGTACTCCCCCTATGTGTTTAAAAATATTTTTCACTTAAATATATTGTTCTGATTGGTATTAACATGTTTTTAGCTGTGTGAAATCCCTTTCATTTTTATGAAAAAATTTTTATTTTAAATTTTTGAAGCTTTTTTGCTTAAATTTAAATTTGCTTTTTTATGTTGATATGAGGGAAAAATTCTTCCCCTCTTCATTATCGTGTTTTCCCCTAAGAAAAGGGGCATTTTCCATTAGAAACCTATTTAGTTCTGAAAAACATTGTATTAATGAGTATAAAATTATTTCGTGGAACCCGAGATAGTAAAGAAATGAATATTCAAAATCTAGTACAGGGGCTGGCAACCTATGGACGCGGGCCCCATGTGGGCCCCTTTTAATTCTCAGTGGCACTCGCCCTTTCAGATTTGTCAGTTTTGGAAAAGATGTAAGTTTATAAATCCATAATGACCGTTATTTGATAAACATCTTCAGAATTATGGACATTTACGGTATTATGAAAACTCTGAAATATAACTCTAAAGATAAATTTTTACTGTTATTTTGCAAATTATTGATTGTCATTACTGATGTGATTTAATTGTTTGAAAAGAGAAAATTGCAGGTACAGTAGAACCTGTTTTTGTGCGGGCCTTTTTCGATTTTATTTTTTTTTTCGACCGCAAAAAAAAAAAATTCTGCAGTATTTCAAGAATTTGCTTTTATATGTAAATTAATAAAAATTTTTGAATATTTTTTTTGCGGTTTTTTATGCGGTTTTACCCAAACCCACAAAAAAAGTTCAACTGTACTTTTCTTTCCTTTTTGGGTTTTACCTATCTATAATATAAGTAAGATATCTATCCTCACATGAAAAATATTTCGAGTTTCAAAAAAAAAATTGTTTAACTACTGAATGCTCAGAATCGTGTCAAATTGAAAGTCACACATTATACCCTTAATTTTATGATATGAAAGTAGCGTGGGACACATTAAAGGTTGAACTAGGAAGTACTAGGGTTGAACATTTAAAGTTCTTTTTTTAATATTCTTTTTAACTCAAATGAAGGGAAATACTTATATGTTGTCAATTTCTTATTTTAATAAATAGGTTTAAAAATACATAATATATGTACAATTTTAATTTTTTTATATTTTTGTTGAAAAATTAGTTATATTTTATGGTATTTATTTTTATGTTATTATAAATATCTTTAAATAATGCAAAATTAATACATACAATAAAGCTGTAAATCTAAATTATTGGCCTCTATTCTCTAATTCTGCATGCATTACCACGGAAATCGAATTATTTCAAAAATTTCCTACTTTGTGTCACGTTGAATCATATTGGAAGATAAGTTTGGCACACCACAGCTAAAAGATTGCCGATTCCTGATCTAGTAGATAGTACATATAAATGAAAAAAGTTTTATTATTCTCTTATTAAATTATAATAAAGTTAAAAAATTAGTTATGTTAGTTAGAAAATTAAGTTATGTATAAATAAAATGTTCACAGTTTTATTGACTGGGATTAGCTTTGAATACTTGTGGTTATACATACATCATACAGAATATTAATCTATTTTGCATACACGTTTAAATTTTTTTTTGTGACTCGTGGAACCTCAGAGTTGCGTGGAACACAGTTTGAAGACCACTTATCTAAATGATTGTGGAATGATTAACAAAATTAACACAGATTTGTGCGTATCATAGTGTAATACAGAAGTGCAAACACAAATTCAAAATTCCACTGTACAAACGATTCTAACTTTTTTCACTCAAAACGACATAAAAATTCCTTTTATTAGTCAAAACTCACAAAATTAAGATATGCTTACTTTTTCTCTCTTTATATATAATATAAGTTTTTTTTAAAAAAAAGAGTGATAGCTTTCTTAAAATAGTAAAAATTTGTGTTTGTAATGTTAATTTTTTGGACACTAGTGTATTTTGATAAGAATAAATTTGGCTGGAAATCACACGCAAAAAATCATGATCGTCGGGATTTTACACATGTGTCAATATAATTGGAATCATATCTCTACTAATGACTTAGGAAATTTTACACGTATTTCAGGAAAATCTCTGCGAAATCATTTTTAACTGCTATAAAACAAAATCACCACATTAAAATATATTGATTATTTTGCCAGATATAAATGGACATTAAAACGAATTTCTGTGAGCAAATTTAATCGGGGGCATACACATTTTAATTCTATTATGCACCTCCAACAATCTTCAAGTTAATTTATCATAATTAGCGAAGATGACATTATAAGACAAACACTTGGAAGATTTATTCTATTTACGTTTTCTTTAAATACATCAAAATAATATTTACGAAAATTGTCTAATCTAAGCTGGATAAAATAATTCATGGAATAACTTTATAAACACTGAGTTTCTGCCATTTCTCCATAGCAATTTTAGCAATTAACTATGATTAATGTCGTTGTCACTTCAATGCAAATAGAATTTAAATTAAAAGAACAAAAATAGACGCGAAACTCAAAGGGTAAAAGTGAAATAATTAATTAATTTTAGTTTCGCTCGTTTTCAGTCGTGTTACATTGGCTCCCTCTAATAAGATCGTTTGCTAAAAATAGCAGTTGCAGTTGAAGTTTGGAATTTTTTTGTATAAGTTCGTAGCTCGTAATATCGTTTGCACTTTAGCGTAAATGAATTATCATAAATTTTAAATTCCATTTTTTTAGAGTTAATAGAGTTATTTAGACTTAAAAGGCTTAAAAGCTAATCGCTTTCGTAATAAAATTTGAGAGCTTTTATAGTGAGAATAAAATTTATATACGGAATTTTGCTTTTTAATCGAAAGACATACTCCGCAGAAAAGTGTGGCAGAAATTATATATATATACTTGGCAATATTTATTAAATCACATAAAATGTTGAGTAAATTTAGAACTTTAATTGGATAACTTTTATTTAATCTTAATGGAAAATAGATTTTCAACATTTATAACAGTATGGCCAATTTTCAAAAAGTCTAAATTCTAAGGATCATTTTGAGGAAGGTTGCAGTCTGAAAGTAATTTCTCAAAGTTTTTTAAAAAATTTTGAATGGGGCTAAAAATTATTCAACTTATTGTTCCGTTTTTTTTTAAAAAAATAACACACTATTAACAAACCCAATACACAATACAACAAAAAATATACACAACTATTTGTTAAAATTATAGTAAGAAAATTTCATGTATTTAAGTATCTTCTATGTTAATGTTTTAAAGATTATTTGAGCCGTTTTCTTTGAAAGTGGTGTAAGTCCATTTTTGTTAAAAAGTTAGGTTAATTATAACATTGAATGCAATCTGCTATGTGCATTATATCTGTGAACAGTTCCCCAAAAAATCCTTCAAAATTTCCATCATTTTGTGAATATAAATTTACGTAGTTAATGAAATTACAAATAAATAATTACTTTGAGAGTGGTAAATATCTCCATATATTATAAAATGGATATAGACCACTTTCAAAGAAAACGGATTATATATACGAGGGTTGGGGCAAAAGTCATGGCAACTATTTTTTTTTCTTGAAGATACCAGTCCGGTTGGAAAATGTGGTATTTACAGACTAAAGAACAAGGTATTAACTACATGTGAGGACAATGAACAGTACTGAAATATCGTAACACACTAATTTATTACGGTAGTATACAGGGCAATAGGGCCCTTTGGGGGCTAAAAATGACAACACAGCACATAAAATTGACATGAAAAACGGGCCTAAAGACCCAATTTTCCCTTTCCCCCCAACCCCCCAACGATATGGAAGACACGAATGCCATCAGCCCAGAATTGCCGCATCATGTGAATCGGGTCATCTGTTGGCGCACAGCATTATCAATGTCTTCTCGTGTTGCATACCGCCTACCACTTATTGGTTTCTTAATCTTGGGAATAAGATCAAAGTCACAGGGCAAAATGTTGGGAAGTACGGTGGGTGTTCCAATTTTTTCCGCACACTGACCGGTCGTCTCGAACGTTGCTCATCACTGGTTGACACACATCCTTGCTGAAACATTTCTACCCACCGCGCTATTATACCGTATGGTAGGGCATTATTCCCAAGGGCTTCCACTAATTCAGTTTTACATTCTTCCGCTTTTCCCCCGGAGAAGGGTTTTTTGTGAAAAGGCGTTGCTGCGTGGGTTAGATCCATCTCGCACGACACTACCAACGACTGACTTCACAGCCCTCGCTGGGTACTACCAGCTATCCCCGAAATCTCTTGTATACCATTTCGCGTACAACACATATAGTTTTTATCCGTTCACATATCTACAAGAAAAAAAAAAAGGCCATGATTTTTTCCCCCCCAAACCCCCCGTTATATATTTAAATTTTAATACATTTTTATTTGTTACTTTTTCTGTTTTTTTGTGGAAAATTTTTTCTTTTTAATTGTGGGGATTTTTCAAAGGGGGCCCCGCAAACTAATGAGCCATCTTGTTTACCCAAATCATCCTCAATAAAATCATAAATTACTCGCTACATCTTTTGTGAGAACATATCTGTATGGATTTAGTCTAAGTTAAGAGTATAATTTGACTTTTATATGTAACAGAGGTCTCCAACCTTGAAAGCTCATAGACCACCAAATGTAAATTTCCCAATAATACTAATATGATTAACCATTAACTCTATACTGTCACTTATTTACTTCTATTTACATTTCCATATCACTGAAGAGAAACTTTACGAAAAGCAAGAACAAATCACCATCGCAAAAAATATCAGTAAACTGAAATGCTATGGCGCCAATTTACCATGGTATTTAACTCTCCCTTTCAAATGGCGTTAGATACCCCTTCAAAAGTAGCTAAAAAGTCTCTTAACTCAGAAGGAATTTCGCTAAAGACAGTAGCTAAAATTCTTTATAAAAAGTATAAGCCATATTCCATAATACGTTTTGTTACTCATCATTTTGGAGAAACAGAATCTTCGCAAAAATAAAGATAAAATCCCAACAATTGTTTTACGGACGACCATCAGAAATTTTTTTGGTTGGTTGGTGAGTAACCTCTGACATATAATACAATAGATTAATATACAGGGTGTCTCAGGATTATTGGGACACACTTTAAGGAGAGGTAGGGGGCATCACAAGGGTTCAGATTTGCATAGCAACCCATGGTCGGAAATGTCTTCGTTCGGCGCTAGGTGGCGTTGTTCACAAAAGTATTGGAGGAAACAGACCTGCCTTACCGCCGTCATTTGAGCTGTCATTTCTTTCAGAGGAGTAAGGAATTCCTAGCAGGTAGATATGCACCTAATTTACGCATTGGCAGAAGGATTGTATCGCGAAAGGTACCTACAGAGATATGCACCGGACCACCTGATATTTGCTAATTTCTATCCCTATTTGTGACGGTAGTCTTTGAAAATGGTATGAGTTTAATGTTTGCAAATACTGAAGGGTGGTTTCAAAAGCCGTTAGTCCCTCACTATGTGATATTTTACGAGTTTGTACGATGTTCTCAACATGGATGTCTTGATCTTTTCCGTCATTTTTCATTAACTGTGATAGCAGCAATACGGTCTTGAACGGGTGAACGCGTGTTTTTTATTTATTTATTATTTCTTATTTACAGTAAAATCCGGCGCATAACGCGCACCTATACTTTCAAACTGATTTTTTTTTTAAATTTTAGATATATTTGGCGTATAACGCGCACCCCCTTTTTTACGAAGAAATCTGAAATATTAGTATACATTGCTTTTGAAGTCATGTATTCGCGAGGTATTATCCCACACTTTTGAAAAAATAGTATACTTCTAGAACTACAACTCTTTTAGTTCATAAGACAAATCATTTCTTCTAAATAAACAGTATTTCGATGCATGTAGAAGTCTAATTTTTTTTATCTATGCTCATCTTTTTTGTTGTTATTAAAGTTATCGTTTTTGTACCCGGCGTATAACGCGCATACTTAAGTTTCAATCTTATTTTTTGCGTTGAAAGTACGCGTTATAAGACCGGATTTTACGGTATTTATTTATTTATTTCTGACCGGCAAGGGTGTGGGCGAGTTTTTTCCAGACTTTACTGTTTAGGACAACTAGTTTTCTCCTGATGTAAAAAACTACAATTAATCTCAAGGAAAGAAAAAAAACAAGGTACTTACGTATTATCGCAACCCATTGGAGACATTATATGAAACGAAGCATATGGTTACCAATTCAGCGCGTACGACACATAGGAAATCGGGGCGCCAACTTGGCGAGCTATTAATAGAGTTGGCGTTTGTTGCGATAATATGTAAGTACCAAAAACGGTGTATAAGCAAGAAATGGTTGCACTTTTTTTCCAATTATTCCTACTATTTTTAAAATGATATTTCGTTCTGATGCATCTGTAATTACAGTAATACCTCAACTTACGCAAATTCGGAGATACGAGGTTTTCAAATTTCCACGATTCGTCTCCCCCCCATCTTTATCACTGAAACTGACGTGGAATCAGTGCCAGAACCTGATGAAATGGGTAATTTGATTGAAGAAGTTGTCAATCTTGCCAGGCAAAAAAATTTAGAAGTTGATAGAGATGACGTTCAAAAACTGCTGGATTCCCACAAATAGGAACTGACAGTTGGCTCATAGAAATACGTGAGCAAGAGCAAGACATTGAAGAACTTGAGTCTTTAGACCCAGTTCAATCATAAGATCGAATGACTGTTCAGAATTTGACAGATGGCTTCAGTTTAATCAAAAAAGAGCTACAAATTTTAGAAAATGCATACTCTAAAGTAGAGCGTATTTTTTCAACAAAGCAAGGAATAAAAGAATTATTAGCATACTACGAGGCAATTTCGCGCTAGAAAAAATCTTTGAGCCGGCAGGCTACTAGTTAGATTTTATGAAATATTCTACATTAAAATAACTTTGTTTTCAATTTTGTATTCTCTGTTATCTAAGATTTTATTAAATATTTTTCTAAGTTATTACTTTCTTTCGTCTCCGAACCTAACTAAAAATAATTTATATACATTTATAAGCGAAATTATACCCCGACTTACGCGATTCTCATTCAGTTCCACCTATCGCGTAAGTTCTTAGTGTTACTGTATTTGGTAAAATAAAGATTTATATATCTATTATTTATTTTTTTTCTTTTGTTAAGAATTTATCTTAGAAAATTTAATTAATTTACTACTCACATTATTTAAATTTTTTTAAAACCTCAATAACAAAAGATAATATTTAAGTAGTTTGGGTGAACTGGAGAGGTAAATATTAGAAAAGTAATTTCAACGAAAAAATTTTTTGCGCTTATTGTTGAAGAACCTTATCCATATTTTATAAGTTAAAAATGACGAGGTAATCCTCTGAAATGTCAGACAGAATATAAATTTCCTATTACTTAGGAAAACAAAAAAGTTATTTTTCAAGAGGTGTCAGAATGTTTTGAAACCAAGAAAGAAAAAAAAATGCTTTTACGCATTTTGTAGAATTATTTTGCCATTTTTCAATTTTTATAAAAACTTCTTTTACCCTAACATTATTCCCACGTGTCAAATTAACTAACAATAAACGTGAAAATACTTTTTTAAGATAATTTAACTATTTTTTTAAAAAATTAATTATATTTAAGGCAAAGAAAAAAGCATTGATTATTTATCTCTTTAAACAAAGTTTTTTAGATTTTTCTCTAGACTTAAGTTCAATTAAATTAATTCACTAAGCAACAAAAACGGAAATCATACTTAATAATTCTTAAAGTAAAAAAAAAAAGTTATTAAAAATTTATGAAATCTGGGAAAGAATTCTAGTAGAGTTAGTGTTAAGTGTGATTTTTAAAACTAAAAAAAATATAGTCTTATGAGAGGATTGGGAAAATTCAATCAAGATCAGTTCTTCAGGGGCTTACTCTGTTTTCTGAAGTATTCCACTATGATATTTCCTTTCACCTATATCAGTGCTTCTCAAACTTTAAGTATTTGCGACGCAATTTTCTATCATATAATTTTCATCAAGCCCCCCTCCCCCACAAAATAACATTGTATTGAATGCAATTATAATGTAATTTGATAATAAAGCTACAATACGGCTTTAATTATAAACCGTGTAGTAACAGGTGTTGAAGAATAGTGTTGATGGATATAGGAAGACAGATGATCTTGGGTATGCTATTCCTCTTTCAACGAGAACGTTGGAAGTAGTGTATTTAGTTCTATTAGTCAAATAAATAATTTATGCCTATATTTTTAAGTTCAGATTAGTAGCCTTTTATCCTGTTGTATCTGGAAATGAAAGAATCTGATGATGGATTTAATGAGTTGCCTTAGAACTGTAAAACCAGCTAGGGAAATACAATATATTAACGGAGTGGGAAAGAACGGAATAAAGATGTTTAATATTTTCACTTTCTGAAATGGATATAAACTTATATCATTTATAATATATTTAATCATGATATAATAATTAACTTTATAACCACACAAATTATCAAGATAAATATTAAATTTTGAATATAATTTTTGTATATGACAAAACCATGGGAGTCAGTGTTAATTATTAAACTTGTTCTTCGTTTAATATTGATAAATTTATAAGTATATTACATCCGTGTAAATGTGTATTTTATTATTTATTACGTCAGAATGTATTTTGTTTTGCTTCCTTTCAGAAAATTAATTTTTTGAAATAGTCTTTTATTTTTGGTTTTTCGATATACTCGCACCCCTCATGTAGGGTTATCACGCCTCCCCCCTAGAGGGTGTGCCCCACAGTTTGAGAAACGCTGACCTATATCAAGGGTCAGCTGAGTTTTCCAGGATACGGGCTACTATTAGTAATTTAAAGTGCTACGGTCCACCCAGTGATGTAGGTGTGGCCCTTCTGTACTAAAATTGTATGTTAGCTTTTCTGAATACTTGTTTTTGACATTGCATCCCTCTTTTTTCAATTCCTACTATATTAGCTTACACTCTCCTAATATATATTTATTTATATATCTTGTTCAAATTTTCAATCGTTAATAAAACACTTTTTATTCATTCACTCAAGTTAAAATACATCTTTTTAAAACTTGTATAGGATGACACTTGATGTTAATACAGTTTTTTTAAATATTAATTTATTAATTTAATTTAATTAATTATAGTTCAAAAGATATATTTCAGTCGATATTATTCCTCTAGATAGCAGAACCATCGGGTAAAACACGTTTTGTTAAATTTATGATAAAAATTTAACCTAAATATCATATGCTAGTTAGACGTTACCATTCCTTTTACACTGGTTTAAAGATAAATTCTCTCCTATTATATTCAACTTTTATTAAAAAATGTAATTACAAATTTAATGTGGTTAAAAAGTTTTTAATGTTAATTTTAAAGGTGTTTTGTCACTTAATATTGTTATTCTGTCATATGAATATACATATTGATATTAATTGTAGTTATTCATTAAAAACTAACTAAAATAAAAAAAAATTATTGACCTAAGTAGTAATAAGTACCTTAGTAGTAATAACTTAAGTGAAGGTTTGTTTATATTACTTGTTAAATATGATAGATACCATTTTTTTCTACAAAAAACACAAAATTGTCGTTGAATACTTAAACAACTATGAGAGTGACTGCTAGAGTCTGGGAATGTGGACGTATTCGATACAGAGAGCAGAGAACATACATGAGATAACAAATTTGAAATCGACGCTGTTCGCTGTTGATTCCCGCGCCATCGAGGGACTTGACATCATCAAGTGATCCTAAGCCCGGGGAAGCGCAGGGTGGCAGATGAAGTCTCAATAGCCAATTCCATGTTATCGCGGGAAGCGCTGATCATCAATATTTATTCTCCCCTTTATTCGGCGTGCGGGGAAAAATTAATTTATACGGCTGACATCGCAGTGATTGTTTTCCCCTAAAGTGACAGTGAACGTGTTAAACGTAATAGTGCTTTTCAATGAAAGTACTCATGTACTAAAATCTACATGTACTCGATGCACATATGTACTCGAATTTATTCAAATACACATGCACTCAAATCATCTGCTTAAGTAAACACAATCGCATCAATTGTGAAAAGAAAATTATCCATTCTACCTGGCGTCGATGCTCCATAAATATGATTATTTTAGTATGCGATTCTTAGGTTTTAGTAAAGGCATTCACCCCAAAATGTCTTGGCGGTCCTACGGTCAATCGTGATTAAATTAATGTCTATTCCTGTCCTATAGGGTTTGTTTTCTTTGGTCAACACTTACGATGAATCTCCAGGATGTTCTAGTGACCTTCCCTGTTTTTGACCCGTCTTTTTGTTAACAATAGCAACAAAAAAAGAACGTTTTATGTTTCCTTGATTTTACGTTTTGCTCAAATGTGCAATAAGAAATAATCATTTGCAATAAGACACATTCGGTCACTTGGTTATAAGAAAACTAAAGCGAGTGTTTGGTATTGTTTATCCAAATTTGAGCCTCGCACCCATAAAGCCAAACAACTATTCAACTAAACAATCAATAAGGATAGTTATTTGACTATTTATTAGCATCGTATTGCATGGCCACGTTAACTGAGTGTTCATAGTCATGAATTCTTGTACGATGTTTTTAAGTCACGGGCTTGAAACCTAATGCTGCTAAAGACCCGCCGTGTAGAGAGATTGATTGAAGTTAAATCTATCGAGGATCAAAGACCTTCGTTGACATAGAATTTGAGTTTGTAGAAGAAGGGTGGGGAGCAATGCTCATGTGTCATCCTTGTCACTTGACCGTGGTACAAAATTACGAAGTCTCTCACCAATAGCCTTCTTTCATCTAATCACAGTGACGTAAATCAAAATCAAGTCAAAGCACTGCATTGCGAAGAAACTCAAAGGTTACATATGGGCTATAGACCTAGTATTTTTTAACCCTGGTGACATGATGAGGGCAACGCCTGAGTTTGCATTCTAGCCAACAAACTTCCACACCGTGTCAATCTGAGGACTTTGAGTCTTAACAGATTTTGTGTGCATCTGCCTTTTTAAGCGAAAGGTTTTAATGGCATCAAAACTTAAACCCTCTACATTGCAGAAATAAGCTGGTAACGAACTTGCGATCATAACCATTCGGGTATAGGAACCACGTCGCAGCTAATAATATCTCGAAAAAAACGCAAAAATTAAGTTACAAGACTAAGTCAGTAACTATTTCCATGTACACTGCAGGTCATTAAAATTGTAATACAAGAAAGAAACTTTTTGACGATCGTCAAAATGGCACGAAAGAAAGGGAAGAGGCTGGGATATGACACATGATTAGTATTTCATAGTAATTAGACGACGCAGAAGCAAAAAGCGACTTCTGAAACACTGCATAAAAGGAAAGTTTTGTAGGGAATTTCTCATTCAGGAAAGCGCTTTGTAAGGTCAGAATTTGGTCAGGATATGGTATTACGCCTCGAATAAGAATAGATGTATACCAGTAAGTGTGGAATTTGACAGAGGCAAGATCGTTGCCTTTAGATTATCGTTCCGTGATACAGACCGTCGCACTGGTCAAAATCCAATCCCTGTCCTGCGAATCTGGAATCAATGAGTTGTTGAAGGTCATACTGAACGTTATGCAGGATCTCTACACCCTTCCGTAACTAACGCTAGAGAAGGCAGACATGTTGAAAAGTAGATCCTGCAAAACGTATAACCCTATCAAGGACCATTAGTCAGGAAATGGGCATGTTTGAAGCATTCCCAGCATACGCTTGTACTTTGTGACAACGTTTGCAGCTGCGGGTACTGTCAGCACGGAGACCATTATTTTGGATTCCCTTGACAATATTGCGTAGCGAGAGACGAATGACAAAACTGTATACAGAAGTGGTACAACGTCGCCTTTTTAGACGAGTCGCAGTTTTGAGTGCAATATTTTGATGGTCACGTATACGTGTCTGGAGGCTCCTAGGAAACCGGTCGTCGCCTGCTTTGCATTCGATATCGCGATAGAGGTCCTGCACCTGGTGTGAGGTTTTGGGTAGCCATTGGGTACATTGTACGCACATATCTAGTTCGGGTCAACTGTAATTTGAACGCAGATAGGTACATTTCTAACGTATTAAGCTCAATGACCCCTCATCAAAGTCTACCAAACGCTGTCTTACAACAAGATAATGCAAAACCATTTGTTGCACGTTGTATTCTGACCTCGATACTTATGGTATTCGATTGTTGCCCTGGCCAGCACGGTCTCCAGTTCTGTCACCCATTGAAAACATCTAGTCATGGGTTGCTGAAAGACTGGCCCACCAGCTAACAAGATTGATAAAGTGTGGCATAGACAGGAAGCAGAATGATTGAGTTTCCTGTTTCTGTCATCCAAGCCCAATTCGAACTCCATGCCTAACTAGGTAAGGGTCGCTGTAACTGCCAAGAGGAGGGAGGGTGTAGATGCTTCTACTAATTTTGCACCCCTGTAAGCCCCAAACTGTTTGCAAATTTAATCATTTTGTTTTCAAGTAAATATTTTTTCAGTATTTGTTTTCCTTCATGGTGTTGCAGTTTTAATGGCCAGTAGTGTACTTGGCTATTTAATAAACATAAATCAACAATATATCAGAATATAAGCTTACTAAGCTTCTTATTTGAAATAGTATTTTTTCTTAGCATAGTTAACCGCATTCTTTCTTATTCTTTCGTTTTTATTTTCGATAGTAAAACTAGATCTTTACGTGATGGGGTTCATGATTCAAAAAGGTATGGTACCGTGAAAGAAGGAACTCGTAAAAATGAAGTCTAAAGAAAATAAAGCCAAATATTTTCAACCCCAAATGCGTAAGAAAAATTTTTTTTTATTTGTTTGTTTTCTTTAAATTACAACAAATGCATGCTTGCAGAATACAATTCAGGCAAAGAATGTGCAAAGCGTAGAAATTCGAATCGTAAAATACGAGCTTTCGACTTCCTGAAGAAAATAATAATGCTTTGAAAACCATGGAAGTTTTTTTTTATTCCTTAAACTAGGCCTAATCCTAAAAGTATAGCTTGGTGTGAATGCTGTCTAAATAAGAAATGGGAAATCTTTTTAAAGTTTGAAAAAACAAAGATTTAAAGTTTCCAATGTGCTGCATTCCTCAAATCGATATGTTAATAAATATTTTAAAAAAAGATTCATTTAACCACTTCGGGTAAATGGTTATGGTATCTTTTATCAGAATTTATAAATTTCCTTAATTGAAATTTTATTTTCTACTGGTCTCTCTGAAGTTTTCTTATTCAAATAAGAAGTACTAATGTGATTCATGCATATATATGTATAAAAACGACATACTTGGAACAACTGTTTTTATACTAATTGTAAAAGGGATTTCTAGCACAAAATAAAAAAAAAAATTGGATTAACATTTAAAATGTTTTAAATATCCAGAAAGAGTAGGATCAATTTTCAGATCTTTGTACTTGATTTCACCTCGGTCGTACCAGACTGCGTTAGTTATTATTTTAAGGTATTTGTTGCCAAAAACACTCTTCTTGAAAAATTCTAATGTGTGTCATAACTGCCAACCCCACAAACTGGGAAAGTAAATAGCTGAGGTCGACAACCTATGGCACGATTTATAATTCTCAATGGTAATGTTCACTACTCTACAAATTTGTCAATTTTTTAGTGGGTGGAAGTTGATAAATTTGTAATGGACCTTACTTAACAATATCTTCAGAATTATGGAAATTTACGGAATTACGAAAAAATCTGAAAGATAACTGTAAAGAAAAATCTACAGCTAATTTGTAAATAATTGAATGTATTGCTGAAGAGATTTAAGGTATCCGACTACTTGCGACAACTTTTTTTTTTGAAAAAATGGAGGTATAGGGATTTTTTGGGGATTTTTAGATTTATTTAGTATATTTTAAGAAAAAAATTCTGAAGTTGAAAACAGAAAAAAAATTTATAGCTATTAAAATGGGAAAAAACTGGTGAAAATGTACAAAAAATTACTACATAAACGGGGCCTGCTCTGTACAAAAATTTTATGAAAAAATTCTCAATTTTTCAATTTTGATATATTTCTCTGTTATTCATGTTTGAAATGACCTTCAGGATAAGAGATATTTTAATTTTTTACAAAAACTAGAGCACTTTATCTAAAGGACACACATAAAGGACTGTAAAGTTTGAAATAAAACAGTGATTGATAAATCTGATGATCAAAACACTTCCACTATTATACAAATACACAAAAAATTTCAGCAAATTTTTCTCAAAACTTTTTGAGCAATCGCTGTCCCCGTTTGAGTTTTTTCGAAAAAAAAAACACATTTCGAGTAAAATGTATTTTAAAGTTTGGCATCTTGTGTAAAATTATGGCATCTGCTTTTACTAAAAGGCGTGTAGTTTTTGTTCTAGTGAATGGAAAATAAAAAACTTGGCATTTTTATTAAGCTAATAAGATTGCCTATAAAATGAAATCATAAAAGAAATTCTCAAGTTTGAAAAAATCGTGATTTTAGGGTAGTTGGATACCTCTTAACTGTTTGAAGAGAGAAACTTGCATGCACTCTGCTTTCTGCTTTTGGTTCTACATATCTATGTGAACAAATCTTTCCTCATATGTAAAGTATTTCGAGTCCACAAATAAGCTGTTTAACAACTGAATGTTCAGAATCGTGTCAAATTGGAAGTCACACATTATACTTTTGCTTTTGTGATATGAAAGTAGAGCGGTGCAAGCACTTGATTCATATTAAAATTTGTATTTATCTTTGTATTTAACTGTAATGAAGGGAAATACTTATATTTTAGTTGTCTATTTCTTATTTTAAAAAATATGTTTAAAAATTAATATACGTACAATTTTAATTTTTTAATTTTTGTTGAAGAAATAGTTATATTTTATGTTGTTTATTTTTATGTTAATAAATATCTTTAAATAATTCAAAATTAATACATATAACGAAACTGTAAATCTATATTATTGACCTCTATACTCTAATTTTGCATGCATTATCACGGAAATCGAATTATTTCAAATATTTCCTACTGCGTGTCACGCTGAATTATATTGGTAGTTTGCCACAGCTAAAAGGTTACCGACCCCTGGCATATATATGATTGGTCCCATAATGGCAGTAAAGAGCAGAAACTTGCACCTAATTTCAAATCTACTAAAGCGATATACAAGGCCGTAAAGTAAAACCAAATGCCATACGTTTCTTATTACATGGGAGTTTTATATGTGGGGAAAATGTTAATTTTATGTCTAGAACTAAATCAGGTGCCTTTAACCCTGGAGACGGGTTGATCTAAACGGAGTTTAAGAATTCGTGATATAAGATCGTAAATAGGTATGCTCTTTAGGAAATGTTAACTTTATTTTCGACTCTAAGAGCCAAAACTCTAGCTGTGAAAATTAATATTGGAGTTGAGAAGTCACAATAGAAAATTTATTATGTTGTGAAATGACAGCAGTGTCGTCAGGGTCTAAATTTATAAGTTGACCAGGATGAGAAGTTCTCTTCTCTCGATAAACAAATTAATTTCATCTCATGGAGAAATGAAGCTGGTTAGAAGAAAAAAGATTCCATTCTATCATCTCTAAATGTAAAAGAGAGATTAATCTAAACTCGGAACAAATTTTCAGAGAAGAAATGTCTTAATTTTCGCGGAAATTCTCAAAGTTGTAACTTACATATCTTGTTACAATATAGTGCTTTTAAAATATGAAATAATTCCATAAATATAATCAATTTTTCCCTATAACATGTAAAATGAAAACTTATTTAGTATTGAAGTATAGGATATGAAGTATGGAACACATTTTCATCCAGAGAAAAAGGAATTAACTCAAGAAGAATTGAATAGTACGTGTTGATCTATAATGATTATAAAAGTCACAGAATATTAAATTAATGCTACAGCACTTTTACATGAGAAAAAACTGTGCCTTTTTTTTCTAATATAATGGGAAAATAACCAAACAACGCGCGCGTAAGGGGAGTTGGAAACCTCTTTCTCTGTATACTGACAATGTTAAATTGTCTATTTTCGATGTACCTTTTCTCAAAATCTGTTATATTTACATGTTTGAAAATTTTCATACATTTAAAGTATACCTTTCTCGTTATACTGAAATAAGCTTTTAGCTAATTTGGAATGTTTTGATAATTTATGAAATATTTTTATCAAACGTGCAGCCGAAGTCGACTCATTTTCGCAAAATTTACCAAATTAATTTTGAGTTTTTTACAAAACGCTCATTTCCGTATATATTAGACATCATTATGAATATATCATAAAAAATTTACATAACTGTGAACAGTAGTTTCTCAGAAAAGGTACACCGAACATCAAAATTTACACATTTGGAAATAAATTAATTTTAATGTATACTGTGAGACTTCTAATCGGCTAGGAAATAATAATAATAATAAAAAAAAATAAAATAGAAGGAACAATTTACAATGAAGGTCATGTTTACATCAAACGTTCAGCACTAAGGAAAAACAGAAGTACTTTGTTTACATTTTGCTTGTTCAAGTAGGCATGTGGATTTCAACAATTATTTAAAATAGGGTTTAGGAAAACACAGTACCCTAAAGGTTAAAGCCGAGAATGACGCGAAAGGTTAAAATCTATACAAATTTAGAAAATGTAAAAAATCTCAAATTGTCAAAAATAGATTTAGCTTCAATAATCGTAAGATACTTTTTTAACAATGACATTTGTGATATAAAAAGTGGGGTAAAAAGTAAAAATGTAGTATGATATAATCTGAACCACGGTCTTTTTTATTAAAAAAAGAAGGTGCCAACTTATGTATTGGGTATAAGGGAAAGTTATGTCGTTTTTGAACACGTACGCTTTTAAGCGCTGCCGATTCTTAGTAAGAATTCGGATCCGATTGAAACCGGTTTAAACAGTTAGGTTAGTATACTATAAATGATTCATACACATTTTTCCACATCTTATTCAGTTTTTTTAAAGTAAAGTTGTCAACATGAGTGAAGAAAAATTGCACTTAAGACATTGCATGTCGTTTGAATTCAAAAAGGGGAATAAAGCGATGATGCTAAAAAATAAACTTGTGATACATGTTTGGGGAGGAAACAAATAGAGCTCGAATATGCCAAAGATGTGTTGTGAAATTTCGTTTGGGTGACTTTTCTTTGAAAGATGAGCCTAGATCAGGAAAGCCATCAGATGTCAGTGACGAAGTGTTAAGCAGTATGATCAGGGCAACCCCCTCGTTAACTTACCCAGAAGTGGGCTTCAAGTTTGGGATTCATCAGACTACTGCTGGATTACATTAAAAGGTTTGGTTTCGGATCCATACTCTCTGTTTAGGTGCCTCACGTATTAAGCGAAAAATATTTGATGGACAGAATTTCAAAATGTTCTTCAAGTCTTGCTCGTCACAAATGGGAACCGCGTGTGGAACACTTGGTTACTGGAGATGAAAAGTGGATAGTGTATAAACACATGGTTAATAAAAGAGTATATGTTTATAAAAGTGAGACACCCCCGTCCACATCCAAAGCTGGTGTGCGATAGAAGGTTATGATGTGTTGTTGGTGAGACAGAAAGGATCCGTGCAATATGAGTTGCTGAAAGAAAATGAAACGGTCGTTACTGTTCACAACTTGATGTTTTGAATAAAGAAACTCAGCATAAACGTCCATATTTGGCCAACAGAAAGCGTCTGAATCTTTATCACGACAACTCGAGACTACATGTGGTAAAAATACCGCATACAAAATTTCAGATTTGGGTTGAAAAACCTTACCTCAACCAGCATTATACTTCTAATATTGCACCATCTGACTGTTATCTCTTCAGGTTGCTGCAAAACTTTCTTGATGAAAATGAATATATAAATTATGAGAGTGTCCAAATGGCAGCGGAAGAATACTTCGTCTCCAAAACAGAGGATTTATTTTCCAGGGGGTTAGATAAGCTTCCAGAGCACTGACAGACAATTGTAACTAACAACGGATAATATATTTTAAATTAAACTTTAAAGAAAAAGTGAAAAAAAAACTTTTTGTGTTTTCTTTAGAAAAAAACGACAGAATTTTCCCTTAAATAAGACAGATTAAAATGCTTTTAAAGAACCACTTATACTTATATTATAGAACATTTTAACTTCTTTTTTGATATAAATAGGGAAAATTAAATTTTAAATTCTTTTATTGTCTCAGAAATAGCTATGCTGTGTCATATTTCTCTTTAAAGAAATTTAACTTGAAAAAAAAAATGCTTCCTGTGAAAACAAAAAAAATATTCAAAGCAATAATCAAAAGTAAAGAAAGTTCTGCATAACTTCAATTGTTGCTTTATATTCTTTATATCCATTTAATAAATATAGATTAAGTTCTTACTTTACAATGATTCTGTTTAAAGTAGTATCAATATTTGAATTAAAAATTTTAATTATATTCCTATTCTGATTTATTTTGTTGTTTTTCATTTATTTTATTCTTCTAGTTTTTGTCTTTTTTTTACCCAAAATTTTGTTAATAAAAACAAAACTAAATGAAAGTAGTTTTGTTTTCAAAATTTTGTTGCATAAATAAAGTCGTCACATTCTCCAACTGATTTTCTCCCTTATATCACATAAAGTTCCTCTTTTAAATATTGTTTTAACTAAATTCTTTTTCTCTCTCTAGACTAATCTAAAAGGAACAGCATTATAACAACTTAGGAAATAAACGTTAACAATTACACTTCTCGATGAGAGATAGATTGTATAAATATCAAACAATACTTTCAAAAATATTTCTTCGATGAGTAACATTGTGACAGAAAGACATAAAAATATTGTATGTTTACACAAACTGTCAAAATTAGAGAAGAAAAATGGAACTTTTCGTTCTAATTAGCTTAGCATCTGCCCTTGCTTGCGAACTGTCATAGCCAATTGTTTACCAACGCGTTATAAGAAAGAAAACTACTTTAAACTCGATGCGAAAGTGTCACTTAAAATGAAAGTCATGCCAAAAATATTACGTCTCATTCTTCATTTTGTAAAAAGTATTAAATGACAGAAAGATTGTCTGAGTTTAGTTTTAAAGTGAAAATGAACAGTGAATTTATAACTCACCGTAAATATCAATACATTCGAAACAAATTAATTCTTGTTATTTTTATGTCTTATTGAGAATTGCTCATTATCTTTAAAGCATAAAAACTTAATGTAAAAGACGAATATAATTTTTCCGAAGGAATAAAATATTTTTAAAATAACAATTTATCTTTTCATTAGAAATGATACAAATG
Source organism: Trichonephila inaurata madagascariensis (assembly GCA_019973955.1). Taxonomy (NCBI): domain Eukaryota; kingdom Metazoa; phylum Arthropoda; class Arachnida; order Araneae; family Nephilidae; genus Trichonephila; species Trichonephila inaurata. The sequence goes on from BMAV01002926.1 coordinate 82,699, forward strand.
CAATAATACACGTGTAATGAATAAATTGTAGATTTTTTTTCTCAAAAGATTTGCCGATAAATAATTATAGCTATTTCAGTATGTACTATACTATTCGAATTAATTAGGACAAGCATTTTTTTCTCATGTCGGAGTTGGTATGTGATCATCAGAGATGTCCTCAACCCCCTCAAATCGGTTATATCTGCCTTGAAAGTATGCAAGTATATTTTCTCTTAGTTAAATTATCACTGGAATTATGATTTTTATCACATACAATAAAAATAATTGTAAAAACAACAACTACAACAAAAACATTGGGGTGACTCAGTCGCTTCTCGCGACTATTAACGGTAGTATCGAGTGCACGCCTGCTGTCCCGGGTTAAAATATTTTGAAGTCTTCTCGTTTTAAATATTAATGCGAAATGTGATGGATATGATAGAGAGCAACATAGACTGGACTCTTTTTCTAGTGATATTTATACTTTTAGAAATGAATGATGGAGGAAATAAATTTTTAATTAAATATCATTTTGCAATCTGTTCCAATTTAAAAGTTAGAGAAAAGAAAAATAACATAATGATTATCCTATTACTTAAAAGTAATTTGCTTAAAATAAATATTACTTAAAAGTAACAAACACAAAATTTAATACTTATAATTGTTGAGGATTTGTACGGTTTTATAATTCAGGTCGTATTAGCCTTTGGCATAAAAGCGCATTATTATTGTATAAGGGGCGCGATAAAATTATGATTGAAAATTGGGTCGACAATAGTGAAAGTTTGAGAAGGACTGCCGTACGGAATGGATTTGTCAGTGTACAGAAAAGTTCTCCTCGGGATTCATGATAGTTTCAGGTTTTTGCTACAACGATAAATTGAAATTCAAAAAAGTCTCAAGTAAAGCCAAAATTAATTCACTCTACTATCACAGTTTTTTTAGAACCAATTTTTTGAAGAAGAAACCGGGCCCTTTGTATGGAAATAACAATGAAGTTGAGTTTCATATAGCCCAAAGGGGTGGCAAACCCTTTTTATAGATCAACTCCATTTTTCTAAAGAAATATTTAATGAGGTATAGACGTGCCGTCAAATAATTTTGACTTGTGTTTATTGGAAAAATAATAAAACTAATACTGACAACTCAAAACTGTACTTATTTCGAAAAAATACATTTTACACCTTATAGTAAAAAAAAAAAATATTTTAGTTATACGTGTAATTCAAATTAAAATAACATTAGTGTGATATCTGTTGCTGCTGATGACGAAAAATAACTTATATTCGGATTGAAATATGTTATTTTTAGCAAGATGCATGCTGAATTGGGTCATCTGTAAACGTTTCTAAGCGATTTTTTAAAGTATTAATTCAAAATAAGGACTCGAAAAATGGGTAGGTAAAAATATGATTAAAATAAATCCCCACTTCTTCAAACAGTTAAATGTGTCTGGAATCAAATTTCCCATTTTTCCCAAAACATTATTAAATTTTATTTACATTGCTTGTAAATCTCTTTTGTTTCAATCAATTCCAACTTTTCCCTTTTTTAACTTTTTTTTCCCTATTAAACTAGACTGGAAAATTTAAACAATCGCATTTCAAAATGTTCAATTTCAACCTATTGAAATGGGACACAAGTTCAGTTTTTTAAAAAAAAATCACATCAGGGTAAAAAAAAAAACACTTGAATGTTTCCGATAACTTTTCTAGAAAATCTGCTGGGAAAATGCAACCGATTACTAGCGTTTGTTCGTAATACTTGAATTGTTATTTTGAATTAAAATTCAAACCTTTTTGATCGGTGGCGCCCCCTGGTGTGCCCATAAAGGCACGGTGCCAGTGGTTCGCCATCCCTGATATAGACAAAGCTTCCAGTCGCATGTGTAAGAAAACTGCCCCAGTTTTAGCAGATAAAGAATCAGAAACAGGAATAAAGTATATCCAATTTGATGTATTACATGAAAAAGCACCTGACGCTTCACTAATGGACTTTGTTTTTTGGATTATTAAAAAGCCTTTGCGGCATTCAAAAACACTGAAGGGAAAATTTAAACGTAGGTCTTGACAGCCCGTATCTCTTCTATATAATTTCCACAAAATAAAGGAATTGATAATTGCCAGGTCAGTAAGGAAGCCAAAGATTCGATGCCATCATTTCCGTGAACGTCGTCTAATTGCATAACGTTCTCGAAGTTGATCAAATGGTTTATTCCTCCCATAATTTCATTATATGTAGCAACAGCATTTGCAGAAGATACTTGAATAATGGACCCATCTTTGTTCGTCCTTGAGACTGTTAGCATTTTGGGTTGTTTGTCTTTGTAAGAATGTTTACAGATTTGTTATCCATCCATTTGATGGCTGCATTTTCTTTTCATTGGTATTAAAACTTCCATCTATCCAGCTTCACTTTAGCTTTCGTCATTGCACGAAGTCCTTTTTGGTTAGTCCACATAGTACTAAGAGCATAAATGTTATCTTGGCTTAATCTTGGAGGAGTGGTTAGTAACATGGTGTGTTAGGGTTTGTAATTTTTTAAAGTTTTCTGAAGCTATTAATAGATGACAGCACAAATGAAAAGCGGTAAAATGGTTTACTATGGGCATTTAAAAATTACTGCAATTGGTTGTGAGTATACATATACCACACGACCTTAAAAGGGGTTAATAGAAAACAAGCTAATCAATAATTAAGATCATGAGTAGCGTGGTCAGTCCCTTCAAATGCAATCGTATGAAACAATGGGTATGTGCTGACAGAGTTATTGAATAAGGTCTTAAATATAAGGTCCAGTTCGCTTTATATAGGGTAAAAGAATGAATACGATTTCAAGTGTTATCTGCGCCATCAGACTTCATTTGATTTTTACTTACATCACACTTTGAAGCAACATGAGGGCTATTGGCGATGGACTCCATAACTTTGAACCACGTTTAAGTGACGAGGACAACATCTAAGCTGGCACAAGTCCTGCAAACCTCCGCACCACACCAGCTGGAGGGCTTTGAGTTTCGTCAGATTTAACGTGCATCATCTTCCTTAAACGACGATTCCTTAGTCGTCGATTCCTTTTGTTTGTGAAAAAGAAATTGGTGAAATTAGTAATGCGCTATAAGAAGTTGTCGCTCTTACCGGGGGCAAATAAATCTATAAGTAGTGAGTGATGACGTTTAAGAGAGAACTATTGGATTCCAACAATGAGGAGCTGATAACAAATGAACTCACAGAAATGAGAGGAAAAAAGACATTGAGTAACTTGAGTCTTTAGACCTATTTCAATCAGATGATCGAATGACGGTTGGTAATCTGACAGAAGGCTTCAGTTTTATTGCGAAAAATTTTTAAAAATGTGAGCGTTTTTTCAACAAAACAAGGACTAAAATAAATTATTAGCATGCAACGAGGAAATTTTGCGGGAGAAAAAAAATTTTTTTAGCCGGAAGAGATTATTTTTGGTAGGTTTTATGAAATCTACTACATCAAAATGAGACTTCGGTTTCCGATTTTGTATGTATGTTTTATCTACGATTTTACAAAACATTTTTTCACCTAAATTATTAGTTTCTTTCGTCCCCGGCCTCAATTAAAAATAATTTATTTGTATTTATATGTGAATTCATGAGGCCACGGTAGCCTGCGACTGGCGTGTCAGAGTTCGATCCGGACCCCTGAAACCCGCCGTGTAACGGGACATTAAATTGTCAAAACTCAAACGTTCTCTCGTTGGCGTTGTAGTGAAGAGGGAGGTGCCAGATCAGGTGCCATCCTCGTCACTTGACCATGGGTCAAAATTTCGAGGTCCGTCACCAAACGCCCTTGTGTAGCTGAACAGTGCGACGTTAATATTCACTGACTCATATACGAAATCATACCCCGACTTACGTGATAAACATTCAGTCCCACTTATCGTGTAAGTTCGGGGTATTACTGTACATATGTATAATTATTATTTAATGTAGTAAAATTAAAATTATAAAAATAAAAGTATATAGCACGTTTTATCCTCATTACATAATTATGCATGTAAAATTGTAATTTTATATACATGCAATGCTTTCAGAATCAAATACTGTTTTGTGTTTAAATATTAGCATATATTATTGCCAGAAATGCCTTATAATTAAATAAGTGGTCCATTAAAAAAATCGCGTTTTGAATGCGTTTTTTCATATGTATTTTCGTAAAGTTTCAAAGTATTCTTATTTGTATTATTATTTTTACATTTATATTTAAATTTTACTTTATTTAAACACAAAATTGTTTTTAGCCTCTTATCAATTAGTTTACATTTATTCTGAAATCACCAGAGGACATATGAGAATTACTATTTGATATATAAATCCTACATACATTTATACTTTGGATTGTAATAAGTTACCGAACAACGTAAAAATACTCACATACCTAAGTCTATCGTAATAAAACTGAAAACTTTGTTTTCGGTTAAAAAATAATGGTTTTTTTTCCCGCGTTTCAAGTATTAAATATGCCTTTAGTTTCCATTCATTATCGAAATTTTAATTTCATGATTTCGAAATGTATGCCGACGTAAAATTTCAAGAATATGCAGTATTCGAGAGTGAAACTCTTTCCACATTCTAAGTCTTACTAAAATTTCTCTTTCTCTTAAAAATATGTTTCTAATAGAATTTTTTTTCTGACTTTTTTAATTCTCAATTATTTTTTAGTTTGAGGCATACAAACAAATCGATATTTAGAGCTTACTCTTAATTTGCATGTCAATATTTAGAATTTTTTCTTAATTTGTATGTTGATATTTAGAACTTTTTCTTAATTTGAAAATCGATATTTAGAGCTTTCTGTGTTATATTTAGAATTTGTTTTAGAACTTTTCCAAGATATATGATGGCAGCAATTTCCAAAAACGTATTTTCCTTCTATCTCCATTACGGACCTTTAATTAAAGTTAAAGAACTTACGACTGTTAGTAAAAAGGAAAAAAATATCGAGCTGTAATAATATTCACACATGTTTGTAAAATATGTAACAAAATATAAATATCAATACTGCTAGATAAAGATTAACTTTGGGTAATATTTAATCTCTCTATACAGTTATCAACCTTCAAAAGAAATATATTTAAGAAAAAAATATTCCAAAAAATTTTTTCCCGCGGGATAATGTGGAAAAGTTATAAAAAAAGAAAGGGTTTAAAAGCAAATATAAAAATGAAGATTACTGGGAAACCCTTTCGATTTATATTCAGGCTCACAAAAAAACTTCATTTTTCTTTTCACTTTTTTTTCCTTTCTTCCTTGTTTTGAAAAGTGTTATAAATTTTGAAAGAGTTGAGTTTTTCCCATACCCGGTTTTTTTTACCCAAAGCTGTTATTTCCCCCGAAGTCACTTGATTTTTGGGGGTTTTTTTTTTCTTTTGAAACTGTGCCAACGGTGTGTCTTAGATTAAATAAAAAAATGCTACATCTTATAATAAGATTAATTGCTCAAAATATTCTTAGAATATTTTGAAATGGTATTGAAAAAAGGATTATTTAAACGGGGTTTTTTTTTATGCTAACCAGCAGAGTTTAAAACAATACGATTTTTTTTTATTATAAGATTATAGGCATAGATTTCTTTTTCGTACACACAAAGAATCTGTTTCAAAATTCAGATAAGATATAACATATTTTGGGATTCTTAATAATAATTCAAAGTTTATTAATAGAAACAAATGTTTAACTCACGGGTGGCCAACCTTTTTGGGAAGAGTGCCACTATTTGTGTGTGTGATAAAAAAAAAGCTATACGTGTCACTTCAAACTTTTCCAACAAACAAATGAAAGGGTGAAAAAATGTTACTTATACGCTTATATATATATCTATATCTATCTATCTATATATATATAATAAAACTTATAGTGTGTAATATAGTTTGTCGTGACGAGTGGATATTATTACGAAAGCAAGGACAGGGCGTGCCCGGAGGTGAGTAAATTATACTGTATGTTGATGCATTTTCTATGATGGGATTGACGAGGCCATCTTGTTTACTAATAATACAGTTTATTGCACATCTTGAAACATTTAGGCATATTAATTACTGTAAGCTTGGACGACACAACACAGAACAAAGAACTACTACACACAACACAAAGCAGCCGGCTACATGAATACCGAGAAAAGAGCGAAGAAGGTGTGCTTTCCAGAATCTCGCTATTTATATGCAGCAGTACATCACGTGATTTTGGAGGTGAATGGGTATAGTTTCAAAAGTCCCTAGGTGGGTAAGCAATTAAAATAATTACACGGTTGTCTTGAAGGACTGGATCTTAAATAATTCAAGAGCTATTACAGATTAAATTATTAGAATTATTATATATATATATTTATGTCAGGCCCTAGGCCTGCTGGTAAAATGAGGTGGGAATCAACCAAAATACTTTTTTATTTTGCTTCAATAACATAAAATCCAACATGGCGGCCCTTTGGCGCGCAACCGAGTAGAACAATAAATAACACTTTGGCGAGAAGTCACCAGCTAAGCCTTTTCAAGTATGCGTTCTCCCTCGTCAGCGCTCACACGATGGTAAAGAGTTCTCTATTTTCCTTTATTACTTACTTAATTTTGAAGCTAAAATTTCAAACCTGACATATATATATATATTATGGAATTTTTACGAAAATAACACATATTTTATGCAAGTCTATATATCAGTAGTGGAAATTTAAAAATAATATAATAAATAAGACAAAAGTACGGATTTAAGTGTTATTGTTAATTTTTTGTTTCAGTTCCAGTCAGTTAGGTTAGGTTTAAAATAAAAATGAGTAACCAGAAAAATTCAATTATAACAGTCAGTATTATTTTTTAATGTGGTTTTTCAAATTCTATATTTTTTTTTACTGTGTCATCTACATTACGATTGGTTCTCGAAGATGCTTAAGAAATCGGGTTGTTTTATAGGTGTGCATCAGTTTCTCTGTTTTCACCAAAATCGAGACAAAAGCAAAAGTGTGTTCACAAAGAAGAAATACGATCATCAGGAGAGGAAAAGAACAATCTTTTCCTCGTAATCTTAAATTTAAATTATTTCAATGTCTTATAGTATCGGTCAGTGGCGTAACAAAGAATATTAGCCTGCCCCCTGCAAAGACATTTTTAGAGCCCCAAGCTGGATATTACAAAGGTTTGGTAAATCATAATATAAAACAGACTTTGGGCAACCTAAAATCCTGGGCCATCCCACCAAACGGGGGTGCACGTTACGCCCTGGTATCGGTTAGAAAAGCTAAATCTCAAAGCCTATCTTCATTCTGGAGGAGCAAGCACTCCCTGGGTAGCTCATGGTTTTCTACCAGATATTTTAAAACAAACTTCCTCAAATTCCAAAATCTCACGAATGTACTTCCCTTGAAAAACCAAGGCACGTAACAAAAGATGAAGTATTGTCTACGCTGTAATTTTATATTGTAATTTAATTAAGTGCATTTAAAATAAATTTTGATGTTTTGTCTTGTTTGAGACAACTCACCTTTCACAATAAAAAAATAAACAAAAATTAGTATTTATGACTATCTTTTTTTATTTTTCAATAAGTTTTGGCGTGCCACTCTTACAACTCAGCCGTGTCCCACTGTGGCATGCGTACAGAGGATTGGCCATCCCTGGTTTAACTATACATGTCCGATACACACTCTATAACAAAATAAAAAAACGAAGCACCAAGAAAGGGTTGACCGATAGAGACGCAAATTGGTGGGTAGAAAGATTACGTATAGAATAATAAATGATTATAATTTCAGAAAAATTGAATGATTTGTTTTCAGAGTTACATAGTTACAAAGTAACGAGCTCAGTAAGGAGTTGACCCTCCTCTAGCCTGAATTCAAGCTGCCACACGACGTGAAATAGAATGATAAAGCACGCTGATGGTCTCCTGCGGAATTTCTTGCCAAATTTGCTCCAATTGCCGGGTCAGGTCATTGACATTCCTAGGTAGATGCAGTCGCCTGCCCATCATATCCCAGGCATGCTCGATTGAAGGGCTGGCCAAGGAAGTGTTGATCAGCTGTAAGACAGTTCATAGCAACACGTGTGGTATGTAATTTGGCATTATCTTGCTGAAAAATAAGGTCAAGATACTGCAAAAGAAACGGTAGCAAAACAGTTCCCATGAATGCATCGACGTACCGATGTGCTGTAAGTCTGCATATAATGACGACCAAAGGTGTCCGGATTAAAAAGAAATGGCAACCCAGACCATAACTCCTTCTTGAGGGCCTTTGTGGCCTGCAGTTAGGGAAAGCAGGATTGGCACGCTGCCCTGGCCGTCTCTAGACAAGTCTTCGATGTTTGTCAGGACACAGTTGGAAGCTAAATCCGTCGCTAAACACTATACGTCCCTAGTCAACATTATTCCAACCTGTTCGAGCCAAAAATCTCTGTAATCTGGCTTGATAGTGTGCAGGCGTGATTAGCACTTAACGTAGCGGTCGGTACGAACGTAAATTTCGCTCTATCTGTGAATGCTCATGGTGAACACTCGTGAGCGGGTCGTACGTCTGATGGTTGATAACGATGAATCAAGCGCTGTGACAGCTGATCTGAAATTCAATCTGTCCTCCAGATCTTTTGCGGCCCTAGGTCGACCGCTTCCATCATGACGCTGAAATCTGCCATTGTCCACCCATTCTTGCCAGCATCTTTTAATGGTCGCATCGCTTCGCCCATACGACAAGTGATTCTCCTATTTGCCCAACCTCCCTCTTTCAGTTCAATGATGCAACCTCTTTCAAACTCTGACAGTTGTTCGTAATGAGCTCGAATCCTACGACGAGGCATTTTTTCAGTGCTTCAAAGGAATCCTAAATCTCAATGCAACAGAAATTTTCATCATCAGATTGAGAATAGCTTCTTATAGACACCTGTTACGATGCGCTGTAGCTTCCGCTATTCATTCGTTAGACACCAAATTTTAATGATTTGCATGTTCGGTTGAAATGCCATTTGCATACGAAATTTCATTACACTCGGGCAACTCCTTTTTGGTGCGTAGTTTTATTTTTGTTATAGAGTGTATTTGTTCGAAGCATTTCAAACGTAGATTCTAGAATTCCGAAGTTGTGGGATGCATCTACCAGATGCTGGGTAACTTTGGTCAAATAAGACTAGACACGCCTTTCAAAAATTATATGTTAATTCTACTGAGGGGGCAAAAAAAATTTATGGAAAGTTTGCCGGGCCCGCCGAGAACAAAAAACAACCCCGAATATATTTTCGCTCTGGCAGCTGCATCACCAACGCTGCCTCGCTCCCTTTTTTATTCCGCTTCACTTTACAACATTATTTCTTCTCAAAAAATGTAAAGTTGACTTTTCACATTTTTTTTTCCTTATATAACTGTAAAGGTTGTGTGATGAAAAATAAAGATAGGTTATTAACAAATATAAGCAATATATATTCACATGTTTTTTCTATTTTTATCAAATTGTTAAATCTTTTGCACTTTATGTACTGAACTGAAATGAACTCAGTGGCGCAACAGCCCATGAAGGCCAATGCCTACTGTGACTATCTCAGTTTACGGGAACTTAGGCGATGGAATGCCCAGATGTTTTGCAATTGGTCAGCTGGTGAAACCCCAGTTTTTAAAGGTTCCAAGCAAGCGGTACTCATTTATCTACCCCGAAGGGATAAAAGACTGGTAGATTTTGCCAACCCGGGGATTTAACCGACCCGTGACCGAAGGTACACACCCCCGGGTTCTTTATGTTCTAAAAAAGTAAAAAATGGCAAATTTTGGAAAAGTTAAAGTTACAAAACTGTTCCGTATTTTTATTTTACCCCGTATTTATTACGCCGTTATGCGTATTTCGTTGTAAATGATAAAGGGAACAAAATTCTTTGGCTTATGTATTGAGTTTTTGCTGTCTGCGTTTAATAAACGACAGTTGTGTGTGTGATGAATTTTTTCAAATCTAAAAACACGTAGAAGCTTATTGAAAATTCAATATCTAGCATGCTTACTGACATGTGTTTTCAAACACCTCTTTCTTCTAATCAATTGTGAAAATTCCAATATATGAGACCAAAAGACATTTTAAATTTAATGTATTCGACAGCAAGATTCAAATGGAAAGAGTGGCAAGCTAAAAAAAAAAGACTAGAATAAAATAAAATATCTTTTCCTATAACAGAAGCTTGGTTCTTCTCTGAAGGGCAAATTTTCCCCAACGCTATTTTTCGCCCCTTTTTTCAATTTCCCGACAGAAATACTCAGCTTCGACTTTATTTTCTTCACCATTCTTTGCCCTGGGAGACATAAAGGGTTCAAAGGGATGACAAAACGGAGGAAAACCGTTTTTTCCCAAAAGGAATCGGTTTTTTGGGGAAACTTAAATTGTGTGTTTGTTCTTCGCTCTTATTTCTTCCCGATACGATCTTCGATGAAAAGAAGTTCCTCTTTTTTTGGTAGAATAGTTTCATGAATTTTTAAGATATTGTCCTTGCGCTTGACTGTGAATGCCGAATCGAAAAAAGTTTTTCGATAGCTCTTTTTTTTTGCAAATAGAAACATTATTTCGAAAAGTAATTATCCTACAGAAAATTTTATTAAAAAGTTCGAATTTAGAAGAACATGAATGGGTGCCCCCGAGAATTTATTTAAAAAAGACTAGCCAAAAAAGCCTTTTTTTTTATTTCTATATAGACTAAAATATCAAAATGAAAATAATTTTTCCAATATAATATCAAAGGATTTGTGCATTTATGTTGATTTAAAAAACAACTTTGTGTTATCTATCATAGTGAGAGGACTCAAAGATTTTAAATAACCATTTCGTTTTCCTAATAAAAATTTGTACTTTTAGTATTCTTAAGCTGAGAAGAGCTTCGTCTTTTTACTATTTTTCTTATTTTCAATTCCTACAATTAGTTGATATTTCCCCCATATATTATATATATATATATAGAGAGAGAGAGAGAGAGAGGACAACGACCAGATTGAATTAAGAATTATCTACAAAGGGAGGGCTAAAATTTAGTAAAAAGTTATCGGGTGGTTGGATTCCACCAGGCGTCTGTCGCTCCTGTCTCGTCCCGTCTGACTCGCTCTCTCTCTCTGTTTTCCCCCGCGCAATTGTCCTATTGTCCGTCTGTCGTCTCTTTATCCTCGAACCGCCTTGTCCGCTGGGGTGGGCCCCCTCGGCCTTACGTCATTAAGGGAATATGGGAAGGATATGATAACGTGCACATCCATTCCTACATATATATCTTGTTCAAATTTTCAATCGTTAATAAAATACTTATTCTTTGTATACTTAAGTTCGAATTCATTTTTATTTTTTAAACTTTCAGTGGATGACACTCAAAGTTAATACAGTTCCTTCAAATATTAATTCATTAATTAAATTTTATTTTTTAATTTTAAATTTATTCTGCGCTATTTCTGATGAAGTTACAACTAGCTGGAACAGCTGGTACCACTCAAGTTCAAATGGTATATTTTTAAACTAGTAGTGGATGGCACGATGTTGATACAAAATGTGATGTTGTTGAGTTTTTTCAAATATTAATTCATTAATTAAATTTAATTAACTAAAAAATTTTTCTTTGTTGACCTGAACAGGAAATTATTAGGAAAAAAATTATTACTTGTTTTTACTGCGGTTGCGGTAGCCAAGTTGGCTCTGGTCACAGGTGTAGTCAAGTCTCAGGCTCATAACCTAGTGCTACTGACGACTCGCCGTAGACTGGGGCTGATGCAAGTTGCTATACTGTTCGAATTAATTCGGACAAACGGTAAGAAAAAACGAATTTTTCTAAAAGTTTTTAATCATTGCATACATTAAGTAGACCGAAACACCTCTATATTAGAAAGAAATATGTCCTCCTGTAACAGAAATAACTTCTTCAACAGAGAGAGATCTTGGTATAGACTTAACTAGTGCTACTCACATGTTCTTAACTTCATCATCAAAGAACCACACTTGTATAGCACTTTTTATCATTTGTTCTATTGTCGTGCCATAAATTCTGAAGGGGATTCAGTCTGGTGAATTACGAGGCCAATTAAGCAATTTTATTTTATTTTCCCGCATAAAAGTCTGGACCAATTTCGAATTGGGACAAGATGCCAAATCATATTGAAATGCTCCATCAAATGTTCCCATGAATGCAATAATTCTACTGCGTAATATTTAAATGTATTTGACAGAATTAATCCTGGCTTTAAGAGGAACCAAGCTTCTAGGGCCATTTGTTGAGGAAAAAACCCAAAACATTTGTTTAGAAAGACGTTTTACAGTTGTGAGATATTCGCCCGCGGGTGATACCTTACTCCTAAGTTATCTACGTGACCTAGAGGTGTGGAAATGAATGAAGAACCAGGCATTGCCATGATCTTAAAATGTATTTATTAAGATCTTAACACATAAACACTAACAATGATAATATTTATATTATAACTTAGTGGATTTGAGGTCATAAAACACACACAATGCGTATATTACCAAATAAGCGCGACTTTAATCACTTTCTTCTCGCCTATTCCTAATCTCAACTTATATACAGTCTTAATAGATAACAGAATTATATCCTACCTTAATCTCTTGTTTAACTGCAATCCTCTCGGATCCTAATTTTTTTTGTTTTGTTTATCTGGCGTGGAATAGTATCCACCTTGGCTTGATCGCTCTATCATGGATATCTTCACACTCAATGACGGCTTTCTTCTCTTCCTTCAGTTCACGCGAGTAAACTCAAACTAGCATAATCACTTCCCAATAGGTCATACGCTTAAGTTAAACTTCTGCTATTTAAAAAGATTCCCATTTGCATATTCACGCTTCGCTTTTGGATTTGGTTGGAAAGAATTTGCCTTTTTCGGCCCCAAAGAACCCAAGAGGAGTTTTTAGTGGAAAACGAGATAAACCCGTCACACCGTTTGTTGGTAAGTTCTCTCTCTCTGGTAGCAGAGTTTCATCTTCTCTTCGTCTAACTACACCTCATTTGCATCCCTGCACAAATAAATGTGTTTCATCACTGAAAATCAACTTCTTCTAGTCATTAACAGTCCAGGATCGGTATTTTTTGACCAATGCTAAACGTTTCTTCACCTTTTTCTGAATTGGAAATTGCTTTTTTCTCGGCCTGGTTGCCTTATGGCTAACTTTCAGAAGCCTTTTCCATATAGTTTAGGGACTCACTTTAATAAACCCTTCTAAGGTCTTCGCTTATCTTATTTTGATATTTCTTATTAGAATTTTATCATTTCTTGGAGTAATTTCCCCATTTGAGCCCTCATTTTCCTTTTTTTTTTGGAGAGTAGTTTTGGAGTTTCGGAATCTTGAAATGTTCTTGAAACACTTAAATTGCCCACACCAACTACCCTTGTTGTATCTCTCATGGTCATAGAAGTGTGTTCATTAAGAGTGATTATTTTAGAACGATTTCTTAAAGTAATATCCATCTCATAACAAGTAAAAAGAATACGTGTTACAAAAAAAAATTATAATAAAAATTTGCCACTAAAAGGCCCCACAACTGAAATTTATTTTTTTAAATAAATCAAACGAGTAAATTATATCGAAGTCGAACAATCACATTAACTCTAGGCAGAAAAAAGGGAAATTTCCAAGACATCACTAAATCACAACCAACTCAGACAACAAAAAAGTGATTGTCCCAGTTACTTCGAACAGTCACCCCCACTGGCATGGTGTGAAATTTTGGAAAGGGGATGCCACTTTGTCAGTCATCCTCGATAATTAACCGTGGCTCAAAATTACTAGGTCCTTTACTAACAAAATTAACTAGTAAAAACGGATTTCAGAGATTCTATTCTTTTACCTACCTAACCTAATTTTCAAACATCTTATACTTCATGACTGTATTATACCTCATCTTATACTGTCTTGCTCATTGTTTTACTTTAAGTCATATACAAGTATACTTATTGTTTTACTTATGTCACACATAAATACATAGTAGATTACACTTGATTTAGGACAGTTTTGTACTGAGAGTGCATTTTGTGGTCGGAATCACTTATATATATATATCCACATTTTATCGATAATCGCAATGCGGCTACAGAAAGAGTGCAACACAAACGACCACACTAAACAGTTAACAAAGCATTCTTTTTTTTCACTCTGGGACCCACTTTATGATCATCAACCAAGTTTTATAAATGATTTCCGGTAAAGACTTTTGTCATTGATCAGAATACGAGTATGATGCAAGACTGCATCATCTAGTTTTAAATTAGCTAACATGGCAGTTTTTAAAAATAAAGTTGGGGTTACTTTCCATTCAATGGGTGGGCTAAAAATTAATTATCGCATTGTTTTGGGGAAACCCCGTCGGGGCGTCTTAAGGGGTGGGCCAATGGGCACGAGCCCGGGGGCCGCATTCCGACTTGACTTAATAAGATAAATAGAATAATTTCAACGATCTAATGTTATTTTCGGTTGTATTATTCGAAAAACTGAGAATTTCGGACGATATGTGAACTGGTTATATGCTTGTGATAACCATGGTCCATGTATAGGCCTTAGGCCTAGTCCTACTTACATACACCATCATCTTAAAGCAGAGGAGGGCAGACTTTTCCTGGAGACGGGCTACTTCTAGTTTTTTCAAGGTGTTGTGGTTCACTCAGTGTCAGTTGCGAACACAAGAGTGGGGGGAGCACCGGTCCACACCCTCCCCCATAGCCCTTGATTTTTTTTCAAGATTGATTATAATTCACGTATATACTACGTAAATTTTAATTAAGTACTTGTTATGGATATTTTTTATTATTAATTAATGGTAATTATTCATTCAGTAGTTTATATTCACTGTTTTTTTTTTTGTTCCCGATAATTTGCAAAATAAATATATATATATTTCACATAGAAATCATAATAGGTCTCCAGTTTAGTCCAAAGACTTTTTTGTATCTACATTTGTTGTGTCTGGTGAATTCCAATTTCTTTTTTAACACTGTAGGTTCTAGTACTTCTTCACTTTTATTTTATTTTACTATATATATATATATTTGGTTGCGTATTGGGGTAAGAATCGAGAATGTTAGACTTTCGACCCTCCTTAAAAAATTCTTGTGTTCGCCACTGCCCAGTGTCATAGGTGTGGTGAGGTAGGAAAAGGTCTGCAATATTTATTATAACTAAATAATAAATACAAAATATGTACTTACCCAGAACTAAAATAAGAAAAAAACTAACACTTTTAAATCTACGCTTTAAGCAAAACTCAAGATCAGTGGCGTAACGGAGAACATTAGGGCCCCTCTGCAGAGTCAGGTTTTGAGCCACAAGCCGGATCTTACAAAGGATTGCAAAGCCATATGTATTTGGTGTCAGTCAGGTTTTGAGCCCCTTACAACCCTGCCCTCCCCGCGATGAGGGTGTTGCGGGGGCGTACGTTACGCCACTGACAAACATTAAAATAATAGCCACAAAAATAATAATATTGGATGATGCATTTATTATCAAACAATTCAAAATACCTTAGAAAATAAAACTTTTTATCTAAAATTAGTTTTCTTTGTTATAGTTAGTAGAAGACTTAGTTTGCATACAGTTAGCCAATCTTGACTATTTCCGCATATATAATTACTAACTGCTAAAATTTTCAGGCGGTCACCCCAAAATGTCTTGGGGCCCACCGATCGATCGCGATCGACGTAATGTTCACCCTGGTTTTAAAATAATAATAATATTAATGAGACACAATATTAGTTTTATTGCCATTCCTGAGGAAAACTTTCTATCATACTCATGGATATAGGAGTATATTACTATTATAAATTCTGGCATACTCGTCTCGTTGGCGATAAAACGCTTTCATGAATGCATTGTTACCCTAAATCGATTTAATTCTCAAACACAGATCAGGATGATAAGGTGCTTAGTTTATCTTGCAATAAAACAGTATTATAGGGAGATTACATGCATCTGTTTCACTATGAATTCAGTAGATCGTTATTGTACAGCATTAGTAAGCTCCCAGTTAAGCAAACAAGCATGTTCTGAATTGATAATGATGACATATAGTTACTGTAACTTTCAGTATTAGATGCGGTAGACAGAATAATATTAACTTGTAACTATTTTATGAGCTAAATTTTAGACAAAAATAATGCACTAGCTGAAATAATTACAAATGTTTTAGATAGACCTCACAAAACTACAATTGTTGATTAGAAGCTGGTACTTATTAATAATAATAAACACTTTTTCAAATAAAGGGTGTCTAAAATTTTGAAAAATAGGCGGTACATATTTTGTACATTCAAGCTTCAAGCAGCATGACAGTTCTGGAAATATGATTTTTCCTCCTAAGGCGCAATGGTAGCTTTAGCTAGTCATATTATAATGGAAAATAAATAAATACGCTTCTTAAGAACTGTTATTCATCCTATATATTAAAACACTTTCAGTTTTTTATAATCTAATGTTGTAAGCTTAATTTTAGTTAGTTCTAATTTATCTAGTGTTAGTTTTAATTTTAAATATTCTGTTCTATACATTATTTTATTTTACCTAGTTTTTATGTAGTCAACATATATAATAAGTGTATTAGTTGTATTTATTTTTCCTGAACACTAGCTATATAGCTCATTCAAGATGTTTGTGTAATTTTGTATCTACTATTATTTAAAAAATATTATTATTATTTTTAAAAAATATAACTATAAACATGTCCATTATAGCGTAAAATAAGTGGAATGCATTTTGTATTTGTAAAGAAGACAGTCTTCAATAGCGTAGTTGTACATATTTTGGACTCTCATATTTTCATTCTAGCAATGCATAGGTGAGGTATTAATTATTGTAATATTGAATTATTTAGTTAAATAATATATGTACTCTTACTTGATTTGTATCAAATATCACAAGAACCTTTTTTAATTTACACTTAAAAATACACAACACAGTTCCTTCCAAAAAATACCACTGAACAGACTCATAGCTGTCCAAAAATGAACTACTGCATAAACCCATGGCACACAATTAGCTTCTGACATCTGCTGGAAGCTTGAGTAACTGCTAGGAGTTGACCTCTGTGATGGTTCAGACAATTGACCTCCAGCGTCAGTTTCTGAGGCATGCAAACAAGTGGTACGTTTTATGTACACTCACACAATAAAATAACAAGAAATAATGGTACAACATATATACCACCAGGCATGAAAGATTTAAAGAAAGGGAGAAATAGGGGCTACATTTTACTTATAAGTTATAAGCGACAAAAAATCAGCTATCAAGCTTATTCAAAATTTTTAAAAAACATTTTCAATTCAAATTATGATTCGCTTAAAATTCTAAAAAACTTATCGTTCATAAATTTTTGTAATAAATTAATTTAAAATATTAAATTATGAATTTAGTTTTTAAAACTTGGATTTTTTTAGTTGAGATTCTCTAATTAATTAAATTTTCATTTATAATTTTAATTCAATTACGATACGTGAATGTTTTTTAAATATTCTTTTAAGCGCACTCCGATGCGCAAAATGATCATATTTGTTAGAAGAGAAACGATTAAATTATATTGCATATAGTACTAGAATATAAACTATACAGTTAAATATCGTTTTACTGTAAAAAGGGGGAAAACCCTTTGTATATAATATATTGCTATATAACTTGTACACTGTACTACAAATAAAGTAAACGAAATATTTTCTTTCTACCAAGTAGTTTTAAAGCATCTTAAATATAATTCTTAAACATTAATTTAAAAAAAAATCTTGTATTGTATTTAGCACTTGTATATTTTTGGTTTGTATAGTGCCTGGATAATTGTTCAAAACATGTTCACTTAAGTACTAAAAATTTAAGTAGAACTTTATAAATCATTGTAACTCTAGGTTTTTTGTAAATATTTCCAAAATTTATAGGAAACAAGAAAACAAAACGCTTAAGGCTGTCTTCGATTAATGTTAAAGAATAGGACCCAAATTCGGAATATTTCTTCATATGCAAAAGTATTGGAACTTTAATATTATATTCTGTCTTCACTATCCTGTAGATAATAATGTATTTTATCGTATTACTCATTTTTATCCTAGTTGACAGTTTAAAAAAATGTGTTTTACATTTTTTGTCCTATACCGTAATGTTAAATGAGCTATCCCCTTACGTTTTAAAAGGTGAAACTAATTATTTTTGACATATTTTGAAATTTTAAAAAACACTATATTATAAACAAATACATGAGTTACAATGTCACAATTTTTTAATAAAAAGTGAGGCGTTTTTCCTGTCCCCAAAGTTCGTTCAAGCTTTCGTACATATGACGAAAACAGCCTTAAACACACACCAGGGTAAAGTAAAATAAATTTCGAAACACAAAGTTCAATCCCCCCACCAAAAAAAAATTGCTTGAACTTTATACTTGGCATTACTTTTTATCAGTAGATTTGTTGTGTAAATACATGAAGTAAAAATAATATAAATTTTATAAATTATTGGTACTGAAGTTTCTGAAATTGGAAAACTGATTAATCTGTAGTTTTTATATACTTCTGTGAACATTTGAAAGTTTTCTATGCAACGTTTGCTTAAACTTTTTAATTGCTTTGTACGTTCGGAAAAATTTCGAAAGAATTATTACGATTTACACTTCTTTAAAGAGAAACTGTAATTCCAAGAAAAAGTGCACGCAGCGTCACAAAAATTTCAGAAGTGCTAGTTGTGAGATGGATATGCCAATGATTAAATTTGTACACGCATTTGATCACGTGGTACTCATATTCGGGCTATAAATGCCAGCAGATCCGACGTTGTGTCTCCTGATGGATAGGAAAGTCTGCATGCACGCCGAAAAAGTAGTGCGCACAGACCAGCGTATTCACCAGTTCACTATTCGAAACCCTTTCTCCATGGCACGTGATATCTTAAGCCAATTTTCCTCCAGGAGAAATTGGAACTATGTCCTCCCAAACCATACGTAACAGATTTCATGAAGTACAGTTACGTGCTCCAGTACCAGCAACAGGAGTACCTTTGATCTCTTAACACAGGGCTGGATGTCTGGCGGGGAATCATCGTCATCGTACCTGACCATCAAATGGCACCGACTGTTGCTCATAGATGAATTTCGTTTCTATCTGTGGATAATTGACGATCATCGATGGGTATGGCGGTGATCCGGAGAACACTACGAACCAACCCATTTCGCCAAGCTTAAACTGGTCCCACACTGGCATCATACCTTAGGACGGCATAATGTTTGGTCACAGGGCAGGCGCCTCTGGTACACAATGACGCTCGTTTGACAGTGAACCACTATACAAGACGTAGAGCCTGTTGTTCCCGCTTGTTGCAGGGAGCAATAACACGGTATTCCAGCAAGAAAATGCCAAGCCGCATGTCACACGGCGAACTCCTAACAGCTTGACTGGATTTGACATCCTTCCCTGACCGGCAAATTCTCCACATCTGTATCCCATCAAACCCCTGTGAAATCTCATCAGACGTGACATGAACTGATGACCAACAGCGCAAACCGTGGATGATCTGCACACAGCAGTTTATGTTGCTTGATAACGGTTACCTCAGGCAACCATCAATGGACTAATTGATGGAATCTCTCGCCAGTTAAAGGCCTGTATAGCTGCCCAAAGTGGATACATTAGATAGCGAATAAATTGGTGAAACTAATTTTATATAGAAGTACTACGCTCCGAGCGCTGTTTGGGCACGATTCCTTAATCGCGCTAAACAGTGATATGGAATTCAAGATAAAGCCTAGCTGCAACAAATCGTCAGGAAAATAGTTTGAAAGAAATGTTTTGAAATATAATACATTGAAGCATATTTCAAATGAAGAATATAGGGATAGATTGAAAATAACCAATATCACGATAGTATGATAGTACTTTTACACTCATGGACAAAACAATTAGCGCACCAAGAAATAATTGCGAGATCGTAACGAAACTTAGCAAGAAGGTACATGTTGGGAAGCACGAATAAGCGATTATGAAGCGATATGAGTTTCCGCACGAAACTCATATCGCGGATACAACGTCGAGGTGGCGACGACTGTTGGGTTTCCAAGTCGTTTTGCGAAAGGGGGCCGCTGCGGCCTTCAATCCCGTTTTCCTTCGATTTTTGGGGGTCCATAATTCACTCGCTATGAGGGGCCGCCCTACAAAGCTCATATTCGGAAGGTCTCGTCGAGGTACTTTCGGAAATATATATTAATTCAGGGCCCCAGGAGCCCGCGACCAGGGGCCTGTATTTTCTCAAAGTTATGTACTTTTGCGAGGAATCGGGATCTACCTTTTGGTGGGACATTTTTGGAGAAAGGGATCGTTCTTTCAAAAGTTATAAGGGAAAATGAGGCTTTTCGGGAAAAAAATTTTTCCGTTTTCCCGGGATAAAAATAATACATTGGCATATTTCAAATGAAGAATATAGGGATAGATTGAAATAACCAATATCAGATAATGTGTACTTTTACACTCATGGACAAACAATTAGCGCACCAAAAAATATTGCGAGATCTCGAAACGCAGAAGGTCATGTTGGGAAGATATGATAATGATTAGAAATGCGGCGTGATTGCGCTTATATTTGGAAAGGGGGGCGTTTAACATTTTTTCAGTGCAGTATAAAACAGGTAACCAAAGCTTGTTTAGGGTGTGCTGAATCGTTTCAAAAAGAGCTGAGGTAGACATGCCATTACGCCTTTTCAAAGACAATATGAGCGCTGTCGCAATTTGAAGGGGAAATCATCGGCATGAGGGAAAATTGGGTGGTCAGCTGGCAGTGCCTCAATTAGGCCCCCTGTTTGTTGTTGCGGGGAGGTGTTGGAACCAGTGGATCCGAGATGTAATTTACAAAGCCCGTCAGGATGCCTTGACAGACCAGGCCGCTGTTCTTCTCCAAACCCAAACAATGCGCCTGGCTGGGACATTTGGGATCGCGGTCCCCATTACGTTTTGCCCTTGACGCCCCCCTTTTCGGGTGGTGCCGCGAAAACTGGACTGAAGCGGAATTTTCCGGTCTCTTTGCGACGAAAGATTAAATCACGCTGTGTGCAATCTTTTTTTCGTGTGGAACCCCGGGTGAACCCTCAATCCTGCCTTTTTTTCGCGGCACACCGCTCCCAAGCTGGTGTTATGGTATGAGGGTTCCTACACCCCGTCCCGTTCACCCCCAGCATTGATCCTTGGCACCATAACACCCCAGGGTATGTTCAAGACATCCTGCAACAACATGTGTTGCCACTCTCGACGGCTCTCAGGGCCTTTTTTTCAACAGGACAATGTTCAAACCCCACCGGCAAGGGTGTCGCAAGATTTTCTCCCACTGTTACTACCCCTTTCCCTTTGGCCGCCCGATCCCCAGATTTTTTCCCCAAATTTAGCAAACGGGGTCATTTAAAGGGCGTGGTTGGGAATCCCGGGGTTTGGGGAAGAACAGAGCAAAGGGTTTGGGAAATCGGGAAAGAAATTCCAAAACATCATTCAGAAATTGTATGCCTCAATGCCCGATCGTATCGCATCGTACATTCGTGCTAGAGACGGTTCAACAGGGTATTAAATCCTCCATTCTTCTGCCCTTTTCTCTGAAATTAATGATCCTTTTTCTTTGATTTTCTAATCATTTACTTATATCAAAGTAGTTGTAGTGTCTGAGACTGCTGCTGGCGAAAGAGTATGGAATGTTGGCCTCGAATCGGTGCGGCTTCGGTAGGGTTAATGTGTTTTAGAGGAGAAGGTTGCTTGATCCCGGAAAGAGCGGTCAGAGAGGGTGACGGTCCCTTATTGTTTTTGTTTAGCGCGAAGAACTAAACTGTGTCGGGGCGAAGAAATTGAATTCTTTCGGCGAGAGAGATGAGTACATTTTGTTTCTATGCACTAAACCTTCAATGATATTTTGAATTTTATCTTTAATCTTTGACTGAAAAGACAATTTGGAACTTTTTTTTCGAAAAAGCGTCTGATTAAAACATTTATTTTACTGTAATAAATTTCACTCTTTCAATAAAAAAAAATTCGTTCTGTATTTGTGAACTAGCGAATCGTATCAATAAGATTTGAATCACCATTTAATTATTATCAATACAATAAAATAAGATTTTTTGATAACTAATAGATAATAAATTATTCTTTATGTTTCAGTTATTACCTCCACGAGAGTGACACAAAATCTAAAGAAAGTCCATCATCAAATTTAGGAAATTTCGAACTAAATAAAAAATGTTGCCAAAGAATAATTAATCAATGAATAACAAATCAATTCATTCCAGAAAGTTCCAAAAAAAAGAAATAGCCATTGTTTATCTTAAAATGGCGTTTATAACACAGGATAGAAAATATAGCTTTAAAAATCAGCGGCCTTATGAATAAATATAAAAGTACTTTCAGAAACCTTTCTGATTTATATTCAGACACATAAAAATTCGATCCTCCTTTCCACATTCGATTTTTTCCCCTTTTATTACTGTTTTGAAATGACTGAGAATTTATCGATATGCGAATTTTTCCAACCAAGAACCTTCTTTTTTACCCTTAAAAGTCTGTTACTTGATTATTCCATTTTTTAGGTTCTTGAAATTGTGCCAAAGTTTCGTTCTGAAGCAAAATAAAAAACCAATCTCTCTTATGATTTTGTAAGATTAATCTTAAAAAATATATTTTCAAATAATGTTGAAACCATATTAAATATGAATTATTCAAATTACTTCTTTGGTTTTTTGTCTAAAACTTTAAGGAAGATAAAAATTGTGAATAATATGAATATCGATGAATCCCATTTATTTTAAAATTATCTAATACAGTATTTGTTTTATGTTTCGAGAGTATAAAGGAGTCAGAATAAATAAAATTTGCTGTTGGATAGAAAAATATCATCTGCGTAAATTTTTCTTTTTAGTTGTAAATGAAAATGGCAAAAAGCTGAACGTATAATGTCATGATAAAAAATAATATCTAAGAAATGAAAAATTTCAAGCATTTTTTTTTGCATATTACTATATTTCTTTTTAAGAGAACCGGGACATCATACACATTAAAAAAATCTATTTTTCAATTTTACGATTAAAAAATAGTGCATGATTTTCTGAATCTAAAAATGTATAACACTTATATGTTCGTTGATAAAATAACCTTAAAATATGAAACAAGTAATGGACAAAAATATAAACAAACATTTACAAATGTTTAGTTTTCAACTTTTTCTCCAGAGCATAATATTTTGCTTTTAGGTACACTTTTTTAAAAGAAACTATTGCAATAAATGTTTCCAAATTGTTATATTTCTATATAGAATACATGTGCATATAATGAACCTATTTTTTTCGTCGAAGAAGTACATAGTTTTTAAAAAATAGTTTTATTTATGAAAAAGGAGAAAAAAATAGAAATTTTCAAAATTACAAGGTAATATAATTTTTTTTAAGAAACTGACTTTGAATTTTTCTAAAAACATACAATCAATATATTTCGTGTATTGTTTTATATATGTGCAAAAAATATTTTACATATTTAAGAGATACTTTTTGAAAAATGGTGCCTAAATATAAGCATGTATCAAGAGATCTCAAACATTGTGTTAGACATTATTAAGCAGAAAGAAAAAGGTTTTTAACTGAAAAAATATTTTTGTATTTCTATAGGATGATCAAAATACCTTTTTAAGATCACAAAAAATATAAGCTCTTTTGGAAATTTGTAAAGATATATGTCCCGTAAATAAAGAGTCTTAATTTTAGCATTTTACTCTTTCGAGCATATCCTGGTGCCCTTAAATTTATAAAAATAACAATAAATCTTTGAACTGATAGAATGCTGCATAAATAAGTATAGTTTATGGTACAATGCTAGATAAGTTCGACATTTAAAACCCGATTATTTATAGCAATACAATTTTATCCTGTGTCAGTAGCATTAATACTTTTTGCTGTACTTTAAATATGTATGTGTATATATATATATTTATATAGGCAAATTACATGTGAAGGTTAGCTAACCCTAAAACTTTGTTTAAACGTGCAATCTTGGTTCTTAAAACCAGGAGTTTGCTATTGTACTACTGTGGCTAATACACTCATGGACAAAAAAATTAGCACTCCAAGAAGGAGTCGTCAAAATGAAACGAAATTTTACATACGTAATGATTACTTTAATATAATTAATTAATTAGAAAATCAAAGAAAAAAGATCATTTATTTCATAGAAAAAGGCTAAAGAACGGAGGATTTAATACCCTGTTGAACCCCCTCTAGCGCCAATGTAAGATGCGATACGATCGGCATAGTGACATACAATTTCTGAATGAAGTTTTGAGACATTTCATTCCGTATTTGCTGTAACCTTGCCTCTAGTTCGTTCAAACTCATGGGATTCCCAACTCACCGTCCTAAATGATCCCAGATATGCTCGATTGGAGACACATCTGGGGATCGGAAAGGCCAAGGAAGGGTATTAACAGTGCGGAGACAGTCTTGTGACATCCTTGCCATGTGAGGCCGAGCATTGACTTGTTGAAAAATGGCTCATGGGAGCCGTCGCATGAGTGGCAATACATGTGGTTGCAGGATATCATGGACATACCGCTGGGCTGTCATGGTGCCACGAATCAATACTAGGGGTGACCGTGTATTGTAGGCAATGACACCACTACCATCACACCAGCTGTGGGAGCGGTGTGTCGCTGTAAAGCAAAGGTAGGATTGAGGCGTTCACCACGGGGTCTCCACGCACGAACACGATTGTCATCACTGCTGAGACTGAATCTGGATTCGTCGCTAAAGTCGACCAGGTTCCATATCGCTGCAGTCCAGTTTCCTCGTGTGAGGCGCCAGTTCAAATGGAGGCGTCGATGGGTGGGCGTAAAGAGAAGTACACGTAATGGGCGCCGCGATCCCGAATGTCCTTCGTCCAGGCGCCTTTGTATGGTTCGAGAAGACACAGGGGCCCCTAGTGAAGGTGATACCTGTGCGTGGATAGCCGCCGTTGAAGAAGTTGGCTGTTCTCTTACATTTCTTACAATGCGCGCTCTTCTCGAAGACTGGTCTGTCGAGGGCGTCCTGAGCCTGGTCTTCGTGTAAATGATATCTCTGGGATCCACTGGTCCCAAACCTCCTCACAACGCAATCAGAGCGGCCTAATTGACGAGCTACTCGCTTGCTGACCACCCAGCTTCCTTCATACCGATGATTCTCCTCTTCTCAAACTACGACAGCTGCTCATATTGTCTTCGAAAACGGCGTAATCGCATGTCTACCTAAACTTTTACTTTGTAAGCGATTCAGCACACTCAAGCAAGCTTTGGTTACCCGTCTTTTACTCCACCGAGAACGACGTTAAACGCCCTGTACCGGCTATACATAATGTGCAATCACGTTGCATTTCTATTAATTTCCATATCTCTCCGACATGTATCTTCATGCCAAGTTTCGTTACTATACCGCAATTATTTCTTGGTGTGCTAATAGTTTTTGTCCAGGAGTGTATTTCCCACTATTTTGACTAGTTATGCTTAGGGTTTATAGCTATTTGTATCTATTTATGGGGATTTTAATTATATATATATATATATATATATATATATATATAATACTTATTAGAATGGATTTTAGCTATTATAGTTGACCCTGATATATTCTAAAAATAAATTTATTAGATTAAAAAATACTCTTCTTTTATATTTTATTTTCAATATATTCATACGTCAAAATATTAAATACTCTTACTGTAAACCAAAATGAGCAGTCATTATATTCTTAAAACTATCTAATACTGTGATCAATTTTAGGATCCCCTTAAAACAAGAAATAGATAAAAAGTTAATTTTTTTTAATCTTGAATCTTTGAATGCGTACTTTTGGTTTATTTTTTAGATCGGAAATATTTTGTTATTCATTGTCCCACTTAGAAAAATATACAGATATATTTTGATACTAGATTTGGAACCGTGATTTTGCAAAAGCATGTAAATGGATAATGTTTATGATATTTAGTGTCACCTAGATTAGAAAATGTATGTAAAATTGTTTTAAGAGTAGTATTACAATAAAAAATGATTTAAGTACAATATTATTTTGACAAAAAATGAACATAGAATGACCCATTTTCAAAACATAGTCCGTTTATGGAAAATGCTTCTATAATGAAATTATTTTGCCTATATATAGCGCAATTTTCATGATATTTAGTGTCACTTAAATTAGAATACATGTATAAAATTGTTTAAAGGATATTTTGACAAAAAAAATTATTTAAATACAATATTTCGGCAAAAAATTAACTTTTTAAAATAACCTTTTTTCAAAATATTCTCCTTTTGTGCAAAATGCTTCTATTATAATAATATTTTGCCTGTATATAGCTCAGACCTTCTGTACAGAGGCTGAACTAGAATTTTTGAAATATATAACTTAGAAGTGAGTTTATCTATGTTTTACGACAACACAGGGGAGAAATTTTAAGGAAGAAACGCCGATAATTTTTTCAATGGGTTGTAACTCTGAAAATGATGTGAATTTTTCAAAAACTCATAGTTGAGCCTCTGTACAGAGTTGTGAGCTATATACATGCAAAATATTATTATAATAGACATTTTGGGGAAAAAAAAGGTTATTCTAAGTTAATTTTTTGCCGAAATATTGTATTTAAACAATTTTCTTTGTCAAAATGTCCTTTAAACAATTTTATGCATGTATTCTAATCTAAGTGACACTAAATATCATGAAAGTTATCCATTTATGCGCTTTCTTAAAATCACGGTTTGGCGTAGTCGGATACCTTAAGCGTTAATACCTTGTCATCCATGTTTAATCGCTTGTACATTTCTTAGCACAGATAACAGTTTTGTGAAAAAAGGCATGCCCTGGTTAACTACGAGTTTCAAGGATATATAATCTGTAAATTTGGTGACCCTCGCAGCTCGTTCGTATTTGTCAACTAAACCAGTGTCCGGGCACTTTCAGGTGCCCCACTGGATGATTTCAATGAAACTCTCTGCTGCATGCTGTACATTAAGTTTTTACATCCCTGTCATCTGAAAATGGTTCAGTTACTGTACCGAGAATGATTACTACGATTTTCACAGATGTAACGGGCTCATCGCGTTTTCCACTAAAAATTTCTCTTGGGTTCTTTGGAGCCGAAAAAGGCAAATTCTTTCCAACCAAATCCAGAAGCGAAGCGTGAATATGCAAATTGGAAACCTTTTAAATAGCAGAAGTTTAACGTAAGCGTATGACCTATTGGAAAGTGATTATGCTAGTCTGAGTTTAAGCGCGTGAACTGAAGAAAGAGGAGAAAGCCGTCATTGTGAGTGTGAAGCTATCCGTGATAGAGCGATCAAGTCAAGGTGGATACTATTCTACGCGAGATAAACAAAAGATATATTTAAGATCCGAGAGGATTGCGGTTAAACAAGAGATTAAGGTAGGATAATTCTGCTATCTATTAGGACTGTTTATAAGTTGAGAGTAGGAATAGGCGGGAAGATAGTGATTAAAGTCGCACTATTTGGTAATATGTATTGTGTGTTTTCTCACCTCAGATCCGCTAAGTTATGGGGTCTCAGGGGTGTTAAATTTTTCTAGAGGTCTGAAAATATAAACAATTTTCAAACAGGTATAATTCTTTTAAATTTAAATTAAATGATTCGAATCTTTTACACATTATTTAAAAAAAGAATGGGACTTCAGAAAAATAAAATGTTTAAAATATAATCATAATTTTAAAATCATAAGCATATGAAAATTCTATGATAAATATTAAGTATTTTTTGCGTTGCGCACGCTATTTTCTAAAGTAGTAGCTTTAATTACTAGCTATAAGTTGAATAATAAAGTTAAATGTATTTTCATTACACTGTAGCTATTTTTATATAAATATAATAATAACTTATATATTTTAATAAATAAAAAATATATATTTTTAAAAAATATTTAAAAAATTGCAGTGCTTTACAAATATTTTGAAATACAAAAGACATATAATACTAAAATTAGGCACGGCTTAAAGAGTATGATGCATTTTATAATTCTATAAATTTTTATACATCAGTTACTACTATTTTTAGAAAATAGCGTGCGCAACACAAAAATACTTTAATATTTATCAAAGAATTTTCATATGCATATGATTTTAAAATTATGATTATATTTTAAACATTTTATATTTTTCTGAAGCCCCATTCTTTTATAAATAATGTGTAAAAGATAGAATAAAATTTAATATTAAAGGAATTATACTTGTTTGAAAATTGTTTATATTTTCAGACCTCTAGAAAAATTTAACACCCCTGTGAGACCCCTTATAATATAAATATTATCATTGTTAGTGTTTATGTTAAGATCTTAATAAATACATTTTAAGATCATAGAGCAATGCCTGGTTCTTCATTCACTCCCACACCTCTAGGGCACGAAGATAACTTAGAAGTAAGGTATCACCCACGGCCGAATACCTTACACGGTGATTTCTGCTCCAAATTGCGGCCTACCCACAAGTTTCCTTTTTTTGTTTTGTCCTCAGATGGAGTAACCTTTCACGTAAAGATACACCGAAATCGTTTTTTTACACGATTTTGAAATAACACGGTACACGATTTTAACGATTTTTTTACACGTATTTTTTGTTCTAGCAGGAATTTTTTTTAAAAAATTGGGGATTCGTGCCCTTCGGATGAGGACGAATTTATAGAATTTATGACAGTTTATGATACACCCAAATCGTTCATACCACGGAGTCCATAATGATGAATTCGAGGGTGAAGTTTAGATATTAAAGCCGATTGAATTCGTCGGGGCTTGAAATTTGCTACAGTAATAGAACAATTTTTTCCATGATCCTGAAATAGAGCGGAGATTAAAATTGCTATGTAATCAAAAGTATTGCGTATCAGGATATCATGAATTATATAAGCAGTTTGAGAAAACGATAAAAAATGTGCTAATAACAGACTTTGTAACAACAACAGAAATAACTGACAAAGGCCAGTAATAACGAAAGAAATTCTTCATTGGAATCAAAGCCGACAGTTGCGCTAGACATATTTGATACATCTACTGATGTCAACATTTTAATCAAAATTCGTAATAAGCACGCATGCTTGTTATCAAGTATCGGTAAATAGTTTTTAGTTAGCAGTTTGGTTTCTAATTTAAATTTGAATTTTTATACGTTGTATGTACTTATAGACCAAATTTTCACTCTACGCTAGTTTTAATTTTTGTTTGTCATAAAAATGAATTATTTCTGTTTTATAAATACATAAAATAGATTTTATTATTATTATTATTTGCAAGTTTGTTTTTGAAAAATATTTAGAGAGTTTTCATCTTACACGATTTTTTGAAATTGAGGAACATGTCCCCAAATTTAACATAGGTCGCATATATTTTTTTATACGATTTTTTATTTGCACGGTTTCTTAAGGAACGTATCTACTGTGTAAAAAAATAGTTGGGTGTACTTTTAAATGTGCATAATCCGCCCATGCAGGTCGTTGACAAACAACATGGCATTATAACACCTCTTCAATGTTAATCTGTGGGCTGGAATTATGGTGGTCTTCGTCATTGGTCTATACATCTACCACTTCGAACGGACGTCCTCAAGTATCTGATCTTCCCTCATGAGATTCTTCCATTAATGCTTGATGCTGTCCCTACTCCTGTCCAACTGTAGATATGATTTCAACATGATGAGGCACTATCACATTAGAAACATCCTTTCGAGATCATCTAGCATGGACCTTTGGAAACTATTGAATTAGGCGTGATGAACCCATTGCATGGTCCACTAGATCACCTGATTTATGTACTCTTGATTATTTACTGTAAGGGTGTCATGACATTCGAGTAACGTCTGAACTGGAAATGATGGCACGAACAGCATTGTGCAGCTACAATCCGCGAAATTCCAGGTATTTTGGAAAAATAATTGCTTTCAATGCCTACAGGTGTAATTTTGAACACCTATGGTTTCACACTAAAGGTTATAAGCAATTGTGTACTATTTTGACTTGTAATAAAATTTATTTACACCACTTCTTGTTATTCTTCGTGTGTCTCTATCTCAGCTTACCATGTCACGATAAATTGAGATAGGGACATGCGAAGATCTCATACTTTCCTATGTGATTATGATTCCTAAAGATAATCTTTATCTCCCACCATAGTTTTACTCAAAGTTTTGAGACACCTTGTATAAATTACTATATTGTTCGAATTAATTGGGACAAAGCCTTTTTTTCTTGTCTGAGTTAGTATGTGATTATCATTGATATCTTGAACCCCCTCAAATCGGTTATATCTGCATAGAAATAATGTGATTGATCGACCTTGACTTTAATTTGCTAGTTTGGTTGGTTTTGGAGTATCAATTGTGCAGTTGTGAGCCTTTCAGTCTGGCAGCTGGTGGATATTAATTTGCGTTCGTTTTAACACGTATTACTTTAACCTGTTCTGAGATGGATATTACTCTAAGGAAGCGTTCTTCTTAATGAACACACTTCTATGACTGTGAGAAATATAGGTAGTTGGTGTGGGCAACTCGAGTGTTTTAAGAATTTTAAAATTATTTCAAGATTCCCGAAACATATTCTCCGAACAGAAAAGGAAAATCTGGACTTAAACGGAAAACTACTCCAAGAACACATAAAATTCTAATGAGAAATAGCAAAATAAATCCAAGAAAGATAAGTTAAGCGTTTAGAAGGGTTTATTGGATTTTGGAGTTGAAGTGAGCCCCTCAACTATTCAGAAAAGGCTTCTGGAAGTGAGACGTAAGGCAAAAGACCGAGTAAAAGGTCATTTTCAGTTCAGAAAAAAGTAAAACACGTATAGCGTGGCCCAAAATATACCGATCCTGGACTGTTAGCGACTAGAAGAAGGTTATTTTCAATGATGAAACACATTTATTTATACAGGAATGCAAATTAAGTGCAGTTAGACGAAGTGAACATGAAACTCTGCTGCCAGATCATACCCAACAAACTATAAAACACTCTTCTAAGCAAAATGACACTAGAAACTTTGTTCCTCTTAAAGCCATGAGGAATTCTGTGAAATACATATAAATATTACTCAGTAGAATTATTGCATTCATGGAAACATTTGATGGTGCATTTGAACATGACTTGATGGCTTCCTGTCACAATTCTATATTGGTCCAAACTTTTATCCGGGAAAATAAAATAAAAGTGCTTAATTAGCCTGGTAATTCACCAGACCTAATTCCTATTGAGAATTTAGGGCATATTCTCAATAATCGTTTAGCTAAGATGAGTTGCAGGATAACAGAGCAGATGATCAAAAATGCTATAGAATTGTGGTTCCTCGATGAAGTTAAGAATATGTGCGTTGCACTAGTGAAAAGTTAATATTTCGTACACATATCTTCGAGTCAATATATTAATACATATTTCGTACTAATATAGAGAGGTTTTTCCTGTCTACTTTTAAGGTATGTAATGATTAAAACTAAGGTTTTAGAGAAAATCTTTTTCTTACCGTTTGCCCCAATTAATTCGAACAGTATAGTTTTTAAAAATTAATAGTATAAGGGGTAACCCAATGTAATAAAGGGAAACGCGGGGAAGATGGTTTCTTAACTAAGTCCTTAGTTAATTAAAACACGTTTATTAAACCAAACAAACATTTACATACGTAGCACACACTAGAAGACAAATATTTACAAAGGAATTAAAAAGCATCAGAGAGCATGGTCGTATGTCCTTACAGTACCGAAGCTTGGCTATCTCTCAACATTGTTCTTCTTGCTACAGGGCGTGAAATTTAATGTGGGAGGAGCCTAAACAAAGGGTGGATACAATAGGAATTTTGAAGCAAAGAAAATTTTGCAGTAAATCTGAATCAATATGTATCTAAAATAAATTTTAATGTGTATTTTGAGAAACTAAAACTGTTTCTCTTAATATTTTACAGGAACTTTACAAAGTTAGCCAACCTCTTTGAAGAAAAAAAGGCCGCGTAATATCACCGGAATATACGTCTCTGCGCTAATGCACTTTGAAGCTTGTCTTCATTGCCTAGAACACCAAGAAGATGATAACGGAAAAATTACTTCTGAGATATCTACTCAGCACTATCCAAAGAAAGGTTATCGGGAAAAAAAGGGCATGAAATAAATGGTAATGAATAAATCGGGTTTTTTGACATCCAGAATTTCTATTTATCGTTCTTTTCGGAAAATAGATTCTATTATGTACATTCCGATCATAAAGTTACTATCAGTTTCGAAGACTTTCCATATCTAACGCAATTGATGTTGCTGAATTTGTATACAGTTTATTTTCTCTTTCAACAATAGAGTATTAAGAATTTATATCGAATCCCTAATCCGGTATAGTGGCTAGTGACACTGACTGCTGTGCCGTTGGGCCTGGGCTCGAATCCCACTGGAGGCATGGGTGTTTGTAAATGTATATAGCATTCGCAACAGGGGGATAATCTAAAGAGCCAACGCAATAGCCACAGCATGAGGTTGGTAAAAGGGGGAGAGAAGTGGGAGTCACCTGCCCACCTTCAAGGTTTTCTCCCTCAAAATTGGGGTGGAATTGAGGCCAAATCGTAGCTTCACCTGTATGTTGCTAAGAGCTACGGCTAACGACAGGCGTAAATGTAGCCCTTTGCCGCCTTGATATGATTATGATATATTACTGTCGATCAAGTGGCATAATTAATTACAACATAATATAACAGAGTAAAAACAGAATTAATACCTTAACCTAAATTCATAAATAGATGCACTAGAAATATTGACGAAACGCAATTTAAAAATCAGGTACGAAAATTATTTTTATTTAAATGTGTAAGTAAATTTGTGTTAATTAATTATTTAATTACACTCTTTGATAATATATAAATATATATGTATATATAGTCATCTCTACTAAAGAAAGATGAATATTCAATTGTCAAAACTGAAAAAAAATTGAAATTGCAAGATAACCAGACATAAGATTTTAGGAAAGATATATGAGAAATTAAAAAATATAAAGAGTTTGAAATATAAAAAATGTGGATGCTACAGTATTATAAACATTGCTGACTTAGGACAGCTCTTATATATAAAATAATTTATATAAAATAGTGGGGTTGAACATGTTTTGTGGCCATATATATATATAGCAATAACTTGTTTATTGTACTCAGATTTAGCATGGGCTTTGCATTTTTGAATGCAATTTTTTGGTAAGTTACATTTTTCTTGTAATGGATTTAGATATTCTATCATTAGGTTTTTGCTCAGTATTATTAACATAAAGGGGGAAGGTTGGCTGGCCACAAAAGCATGTTCAACACAACTTTTATATAAATTATTTTATATATAAGAGCTGTCCTAAGTCAGCAATGTTTGTTTCAGCAAGCCATAGTTTTATAATTCAAACTCTATTATATTTTTAATTTCTCATATATCTGGTTATCTGGCAATTTCAATTTTTTTCAGTTTTAATTATTGAATATTCATCTCTTTTTTGTAGAGAATATATATATAACGTTTTAGATGTTTATTTCAAAGGGGGACAGCAAATACACAGAAGAAGTAAATATAATTAATAAGATTCCATTTTGAATTACAACTAATATTTGTAAGAGTTACTTTAAATTGAGAGATATTGATCTGATTATTATTAGATCCTAAAAAGTAATTTTCCTAAAAATTCAACGTTCAATTACGGATGGATAGATTTAAAAGGTGCCAAGAGCCTGCTTAGAGGTATATCTTTACAAGGGAACGAATCATGGGGATTTAAAGACATGGAATAATATACGCCTCAACAATCACTTCGGAGTCGTTGGGTCTGCTAATTGGCTTTCACGGTTTGGTAATCGCATCACATACATGGGATTCAGTTGCCTGTGCTAAACTCTGTTCTCAAAGGTATTTGTCATGAATTTTCTTCCAAACTATTCTTTGAACATTACTAATTACTTGTTATTTATTTCTACAATGTCTTTTGAGTCATTTATAATAGGTATCACTTTTATATGCTGTTGTAATGACAATTCGTTGTTACAAATCGCTGAACAAAATTATTAATAGTTAGTTATTTCTATGATGTATTACGTTTCATCGCAGTGTTTCTTAAACTGTGGTCCGCGGACCCCTAGGAGTCCTCAGCGCTTTTGTAGGGGGTCGTTGAAGGTTTATCATTTAATGTTAAGATTTTCCTCTTTTATAGTCTCAGAAAAGCCTCACGGAGAAATAAAAAAAATGTGCCATTTTACACTAGATCACTAAAACCTCTATTAGAACATGTTTAAGAATATTCAGTTTTTTATTGTTTGCAACTATACAGCCATTACTACAACATAATATTTTCAAAAAATAGAAACACATGAGCAAAGATAAACAACAGAGGTTGTCTTAGAATTATTGAGGAACTTCTAAATCACTCAGCCATGTGTTGGAAGTCAGAGAGAGGTGTTTAAAATCTTGGGGGTCCGCGTTGTCAGGCTGATCTGTAAAATCGAATGTTTAAGAACCCCTTTTTTACCGTAATATTTAGCATAAAAACATTTTTGAGATAAAACTTGCTATTATTACGAGGGACATTCAAAAAGTAAGTTTCGCCATTTTTTACAGGGAAGATGGTACACTAGATGAGAAAAACAATCGCCATAAGAAACCTCATCCGTTGCTGGTTCAACGACAGAAGGAGCATCAGCGTAGGAGGAATGACGCATGCGCAGAAGGCTCAAGAAAGAGTAGCAGTATTAAGGCGTGCCCAAGGTTATCCGAGTACAAATCGCAATGGTAGGCAGACGTATGCTAATAACTTGGTCTCCAGTGTAAGTGAGTGCAGCAACTGGTATGAATGAGAACGTAGGACTAGTGTATCCATCGTCCATGAAAGCCTACAGATCGTATATAATGAAGAGGTCATGTCATGTCAAATGGTTGTTCCCTGTTGCATATTCGAAGGAAGACAGAATGTGAAAGATGAAAGTTTAAATGGGCATTCCTGCACATCCACGAATGAAAACAATATTGCCCCACCAGACTTTCCCTTGTTCCTTGCATTGAAAGTCAAGTTCGATGCCCGATGCCACCAAATAACCCCCAAGTACGCACTGAACACATGCTCGTTAAATCAGTGAATCCGAAAGTCTTGTGGGTGGTCGCAGCATAAACCACGGGTGTAGGGTACTGGAGAATATTTTCCTCCCTTCCAGTCCATGCCTAAATTATGGTGGTTAGGTGGTGTTGCCATCTATCGTGTAGAAGTCCAACCTGTCTCAGACTCTGGTAACTTTCTTTCCTTCCCTTCTAGAAGGATATGCCAACAATAACATTGAAAGTCGCCCTGTCAGTATGTAACTTTCTAAAACAATGCTCGGGGAAACCAGGTTGTTTGAGAGTTTTTTGCATCTCTTGTTACCGTGTTTCCCCAGAGATGTAACTTGAAACGGATCGCTCACCACAATAAACATCTCAATATTGGTGGTGACACTGTCGAAATATTATGTAAAATGTTTAGTTTATATGATGTCGTGGTGTATTTTTTGGCGATAAAGATTTCGTATGAAACAAATGACGAAACTTTCTTTTTAATGTACCTCGCAATAACAGTTTCGTTTATACTGTTATTTATTATGTGTAATGAATGCTTAAAATACTGTACATAACTTTTCATCTGGATGCGTAATACACTAATATTACTTACTGTTGTATTTATTTTATGCTCTAAAATTGTAATATTCGCAAGCAACGCCGTTCCTTAGATTATAATGGCGATTCAATGGGAACTTGGTGAAATGTTGGTGATAGAGTCGAATTGGCATCATTTTTGGCGAGTTGACAATCCTGTGGATGCTTCTGGAAATTACTGGAGAATATTAATATCACGATCTGTGACGAACCGGATCTTTCTCATAAGATCCGTACAGCCTCTAAATAGGAGTCACCCGCTGAAATTGAGTTGGTATTGTTTTGACCGTTGAAGAATGGACTAGCGATTAGTTGCTACTGTCGAGCTAGTGCTTGCGAATAATCTTAAATATTACGCATTTGTGTTTTTAGACACGGATAGTTGTGTCTGAGGCCTGCAGAAGGTGTGAAGACCTTCTGGGATTTATTTTGCCAATTTTGCTGCTGTATCTTATATTTCTAAGGATTGTTTTTTTAAGATAAATTTTCATCACTCTTGAAGAACTGTATTCCTTTTTGAGATAGATAACTTAAAATCCTTGAACGCCGATCTACGTAACAATACAATATAGTCGACTCTGGCAAATTCAAACCTTCGATAATACGAACCTCTCGCTAATTCGAAGTATATACTCAGCCCCTAAAAAAGCTCTTGATATTTCGAACTAAAACAATACGTTTTGGTACACTCCTTATTTCGAAGTAAAATCTGCGGAGGGCCAGATCATACATAATTCTCGACAATTCAAACACTCCCTATCATTTTATCCCATCAAACGGGTTAGAGCTTACATGTTTTGTATTGTATTGTCTCTGCGTGTCTCTCCTATAGCGTATCCCCTTTGATGACCATCTGTCTGCCATCCCTTATTTGTGTTTCTCTGTTCCTCAAACAAAAATCCACTTTTATTGCTTTCCTTCTTCAATTGGACAGTAGACCGGCTGCATCTGTTGTCAGCCGTCAATATCTTTTGTTTAACACGTTGCCTTGCTACACATGTGTTCAGAAAAAATCTGGTTGATGTGCACAATACATTCATGGAATGTAAAGCTGAACCATCCATTTGGGGAGCTCTCCCAGTACAAGATCTGACGTTTAACGACTATGTACTGGTTAACACGGATATCGCTGTATGCAGTACTTCTCAAACTTTCAATATTCGCGACCCAATATTCAATCATAATTTTCATTGCTTCCCCCTCCATACAATAACAATGTATTGAATTCAATAATGCTATTTTTTTACGCTAAAGCTACAATACGACTTTAACATTTTGTGTGACACCGGCGTATATAAACATCTCGCTCAGCCAAAGCATTTGTTTTCTGGACGTGTATACACGTCTTTCCGAAGTACGATCTTTTCTGTGTAATGCTATCCATAAAATTATTCCGAAGGCTTTGGAGGGCCTTTACAATGTTTGCGAAGGATTTACTTATTTTAGAAGATTTGTGCACTCCCCCCTCCCCCCAAAAAATCCCATTACATTCGTGCGTCTACGTGGAAAATGGTGGCATTGGTGAGTGAATCGCGTAACATTTAATCGGCAGTTAAGGGATTAATTGTAAACCGTACAAATTTTCATAAGTATTAATACACACAAGCCAATGTACTCACTGGTAATTATCAAACTCGTTGTTAACTTAGTATTGTTTAACTATAATTAAAAAATACATTGTACAGTACTGATACATTTATAAGTGTATTATATCAGTGTAAATGTGTATTTTACTTTTTATTGTATCAGAATGTATTTTGTTTCTTTACTTTCAGTAAATTAATAATTGTTTTGTATAATCTTTTGTTTTCGCCTTTACAATATGCTCCCGCCCCCGTAGGGGCGTGCCCCACAGTTTGAGAAACACTGGTGTATGGGAACCCTATTTCACGCTGAAAGTGGGGCTTTGAACCGCAATAACACAGAAAGTCAAGAAGACGAATCGGAAGAGTTGACTCCGAGAACTGTGGCAGAAGCTAAAATGTCAGTATAAACAAGCTACTCAACTTTTCCCTTCAGAATCATGTTGATGCGGACGTTTTTAAAGCTTCATTTTTCCAGAAAAATCTATGCCCAAAGTTAGATTAAATGCCATAAGACAAAAAAAAGATAACAGAATTTTTCGTCAAAAAATTTTAATTATGTACAGTATGTATTCTCTTAATAATCCTTTTTAATACACAAACGTATTCTTTTAATACAGGACTTTTAACTTCCGTATATTGTTTATACTGTACAATATGTACCTTTTTAAAATAATTTTATACATATGTACAATTTTTGTTTTACAACATAGTTTCAAATTTAAATGTGTTAGAAAAAATTTCTCTTTGCGTATTTTGGGAGTTCTTTCCTACCCTCTTGATAACTCGAAATCTTGATAATTTGAAGTTTTTCATTGGCGTAATAACACTGCAAGGGTGGCGCGAACATATTGAAAACTCGATAACAAAAAATTATCTTAAAAATTTATTAATTTATTGAAAGTAAACAAACAAAATACATTCTGACGTAATAAAAAATAAAATACACATTTGCAATATACTTATCAAATACATTGTGCAATACTGATGCATTTTTACTTAATTTAACAATACTTAGATAAGAACAAATTTAATAATTACCTTTAACCCCATGGGCATATATAAAATTATATACAAAAAGTAACACTTATCTTGATAATTTGTACGGTTTATAATTAATGCCTTAACTGCCGATTAAAAATTTACGTGATTCGCTCTTCAATGCTACCACTTTTCCTCGTAGGCGGGTATGTAATGTATGCGGGGGAGAAATGGAATAAAAATAAGCAAATCCTCTGAAATAGGTAAATCCTTCGCACACACGGTCAAGGTCCTTTAATTTCCTTCCAAAGTCTTCAGAATAATTTTATGGATTACAGTACAATAGAACCTGTTTTTGTGCGGTCTTTTTTTATGCGATTTTAATTTTTGTGCAATATTTTTTTATGCGGTGTATGAATTTCAAAGGCTTTGGTGCCAATGTAATGTTTTTTATCTATTTATTTACCAGAGCTGTAACGAAGAATGTTAGGAACCCCTGAAAGTCAGATTTTGTCTTTAATATTTTATAAATTGGGTAAATACGTATTTAGCGTAAGTAGGGTCCCTAGAGTCTAGGGTGTACGTTACGCCACTGAAATGTAGACACTTCAAGGCGCTCTACTCATTTGTTATAAGTAGTCTCCCGACAATGCGCATTCAGTTGCTTTCTCTCAACGCTCCAACTGTCCGCGCTTGATTGAAGACGAAAATTTCTAATGACAGTGACATTATCAATAATTTGATAAATTATGAAGACGGACAAGAAGAACCGGATTCTTTGAGAGTGGATAAAAATATGCAGGGATCCAGCTTTCTAACAAATTGGAAAAAATTTTCTTAAAATAGATACCAATTAAGATGGAGTATAAAATTCCATAAAGGAATTCAACCATGTATAGTTGGTTATCGTGACATTTACAAGCAACTGACCATTCGACCTTCGTCACAAAAACTTATCTCTTACTTTATGTTGCCAAAAAATAAATCAATTGAAATTGCACCTTCAAGTGACGAAAGCGATTTTGAACTTATTCATTACAGGGCTTTGGATTACGATGAGTAGCAATGAATTATGTATGTGCATTTTGAAAACTTATCGGTATATACAATGAGAAATTATACGTTTTTAAAATGTTCTATGTGTAATAATTAATTATTTATTTTGTTATGGAAGTACTTTAACATAAAGTTTGTAAATAATTGGCATATTTTATAAATGTGACCTTTTTTTTATGCGCTCCCTGTCCACCGCATAAAAAAAATTTTTTGTAGTATTTTCACAAACTAGTTTGTTTTATGTAAGAATTTATGAAACTTTTGAATATTTTTTTATGCGGTCCCTATCTACCGCACAAAAACAGGTTCAACTGTACACAGAAAAAATCGAGTTTCAGATAGACTTATATATACGTCCGGGACAATTAATGCTTTGGCTGAGAGAGAAGTTTATATACGCCGGTGGCACGTAAGAGGTTAAAGTCATATTGTAGCTTTAGCGTCAAAAAATAGAATTGAATTCAATACATTGTATTTGTTAGGAGGGGGAGCGATGAAAGTTATGATTGAATATTGGGTCGCAAATATTGAAATTTTGAGAAGCCCTGTACTAATGTAACGATCTAACATTCGAAGCAGCACAGTTTTTAGGCTTAATTTTGTGACAGAGAGGGGAGAGAAGAATCAATTGAGAAACGACTAACACCGACTCTTCCCTTACAAAAACATCAGATTTTTTTTCCCCCTTTGAAAAACTGAAAAAGGATATTTTTGCTCCGAACTTCATTTGACTCTTTTCATTTTTCACCATATACTTTTATCTCCTATACAAATACGTCTTAACTATATTTTTTCGTTCAACATCTGGCTTTAAACGTCAAAACAGATGAAAGAAAGATGCTAAGCCGATGAGTTACAAAAACTTTTGAGTGAAAAGCCTGTTTCATACAAAAGGGGATCGATTTTTGGGAAGTCCTTTGTTGTGTGCTCTTATTTTCGTTGATAAGATATGCATTGAAATTCCCTATGGTAAGGGGAAAAAATTTAAACATCGTCATGCAATAGATTATATTTATCCTAAGAATATCGTCTGGCCTTTCCTTCGAAAAATCTAGAATAGTTAAGAAAGGCTTCCGATAATTCTTTTTAATTTAGAATACTTAAGGCATCTTATTCTTGCAAGCGCTACAATATAAGGGGTGTATCTTTTAAAGATTTTTGAATTGGACTCTTTAAAGTATTGGTAACAATTTTTTTTCTTATGTTCTTTGCCTTATATTTTTAAAATTAGCTACGTGGTTTGCGTATATTTCAAAAAATTCTATAGAAAATGATATTTGATGGTGAATTATTGGCTTCTCTAGGCGATTTACCTTGCATCATACTTGAATTATATTTTAAGGTTATTGAAGATTTTAGACTCAATTTTGAAAGAAAGATCATAGATAAATTAACAGCGTACTTGAAAGAGGGTTTTTACAAATAATTTAACATACTTAGGTTCATTTTTGAGCCACTGTATGTGCTTAGTTAAATATTTAAGGGAAGAATTGCTATAGACAATTGATATTTAACAATATATCGGTACTATCGATTCTTAATACTGTTTTCGCATTATTTTGACACCAGAAAAATGTTAACGTAAAATATTATATATTTTAGATAAACTTTATTTTCATTACATGGAAGTTGTTTAAACATATTGCTGAATAAGAAATTTTTATTCAATTTAAATATAGAATGCGGATACTTTTCATTTGATATCTGGTATAGACTGCAATGATCATATCATTGGCCTAATTATCAGAATGCGTAACTCCACAAAGGAACTGAATTTGACATAAGAGTGCTACGCGCCAAGCGCTGTTTCGCGCGATTCCTTACTCGCGCAAAGCATCGATTGTAGTCGATTTACTTGGAATCTAAGATGGCAGCCTAGTGGTAACAAATCGTCAGGAAAATAATTGTAAAGAATTGTTTCGAAATATATTTCAAATGAAGAATATAGGAATAGATTGAAAAAATAATCTATATCAATCAATAAGGAACATCAATGTAATATAATAGAAATTATATATAATATTATTATGTAATATATTATTATTATCATATAATATAATTTAATAGTAATTATGATATATGATAATATCCATATAATTTTATATAATAATAATAATAATATATAATAATACTTCGTATAATATAATTATACATAATAATGCTCATATAATATAATATATATATATATAATTATCATAAATAAATAACATTTATAATACTTATAAAAAAAGTAAAATAAAAAATAATAATTATTATAAATATATAAATAATATAAACAAACAATTATTAAATAAATAATTATTATAAATAAATAATATAAAAACAATTATTAAATAAATAATTATTTTATTATATTATATTGAAATATATTATACATTTGTTCTTCAAGCTACTGAAATAGCTCGAAGAACAAACGTAATGGAAACGGTTAATTTTTTAAAGAAATTCAATTAAAATCGTCTGAAATTAATAGGGTTACCACAGAAAGAAAAATCAAATAAAAAAAACTCTAATATGCGTTATCCCCATAGCAATCACACGATAAAAATATCAAGGTAACCATATTGTAATGTTATCGTCCATGTTTTTGCGAACATAAACAATAACTTGGCGAATAGCACTCCTGTATCAAATTAGCTCCCCAGAAGGAGTTACGCATTCTGATATTTAGGCCGACGATATATTAAATGCTAAGGATGCTCTCACAAGAAAACACTATTAAAATCGGTAATTTAATCACAACAAATTTTGGAAATACACCCAATCCATGCTTTTTAAATAATGAGTCAAAAGCATTCTATATCGCTGAAAAACTTATAGCAGATTTCAATCTTATCATCATCCCTAAAGACTCCTTAGGGAAAAAAACCCTTCCGTTTAAAGAAATGCGTTACAATAAAGTGATAGAGAAAAATTTTCGAATTTTTTAACGACTATTAAATTATTTAATAAATATTTGTTAGTACATCCAGTTCTTTTGTATTAATGTTGGTTCACTGGTTCCATTATGAATGATAATTTGAAAATATATAAAACTGCTGTTCTTAATGATTCTTAAAACGCTTTTATTAGCTTCAACGGTATGCAACGGAATCTTTGAACAAGATTTTTTACCCACTTTAAAAGGTCAGATCATTTCGATATTTTGCATACTTGTCGAGGACCGATGACAATGCAATAATTTAGTAATTTTGTTCGATTATCTTGATCAGGATTAGCGATTTCCCATTTCCAGATTTAGTGACAAATTTCATATCCCATTTCTAGATTTGACGACTAATTCCAGATTTGGCGACTAAAATGATTGTTGCAACCCTAAAGCGAAAACGCTCATGGTTAATACATAATGCAACAAACAAACAAAAAGTGTTCTTAATGTGAATTTTTTTACTTTTCAGTTCAATTAACTGTTTTTAGTTTTCTTAAACTATAATTTATTATTAACATTTCAAAGGATTTCGACGCAGTAATGTACATTAGCACCAATCTTATTACCAATAAGGAGGCTCAAAAGTTTTAGATTCGTCGCCAATAGCAATTGTATTGCTTTATTGTGCGAAGTTATATATATAATAACTGTCTCCATACGTAGGTATTTGACAAATAGTGTTGTTAAACAGAACTACGACAATCAGTTATCGATATTCGACACACACATATATATACTGATTGATCAATTTTAAATTAAGTATTAAACCAATTATTCAGTTTGGTTAACTTTTAAGGTATCCAACTACTTGCGATAACTCTTTTAAAAAAACCCAGAGATATGGAGATTTTTCTCTTTGTGGTTTTTAGACTTATTTAGTATATTTTAAGAAAAATATGCTAAGTGTTAAGAACAGAAAAAGAAATCATTATTTCTAAAGTTGGAAAAAAATGGGTAAAAATGTACAAAAAAATTACATAAACGGGGCTCATTTTGTACAAAAAGTTTATGAACAAATTTTCAATTTGAGGAGTTGCTTTGCTATTCATTTTTGAAAATACCTTCAAGATAAGAGATATTTTAATTTTTACAAAAGCTAGAGAACTTTATATTAGATATTATATGGAATTGCTTAAAAAAAGGATTATATTCACATAATGGGCCCGAATTAGGAATATTAACGTCGCACTGTTCAGCTACACGAGGGGTTTTGGGGCGGACCACGGAAATTTTTAACCATGGCGGCGTGGGCGACACCGAGCTAGCACCCCCTCTACTAACTACCACACCACGCCAAAGGGAAGACGTTTCAGCTCTCGACAGATTTAACGTATATCGCTGCCCTACACGGCGGGACTTTCACGGTACTGGTACTACCGAAGCCCATAATAGACTGCAAATTTTGTAATAAAACAGGATTGGAAAATCTGAAGGTTAAGCCACTTCTACTATTAAACAAAACAAACGCAAAAAAGTTAATTATTTTCAAGCCTTTTTGAGCAATAGCTGTCCCTGTGTTTGAA
Organism: Trichonephila inaurata madagascariensis; assembly: GCA_019973955.1. NCBI lineage: Eukaryota > Metazoa > Arthropoda > Arachnida > Araneae > Nephilidae > Trichonephila > Trichonephila inaurata. Next base: position 126,388 of record BMAV01002926.1, read on the forward strand.
CATTTTCAAAAAAACACATTTCGAGTAGAACGTATTTTAAAGTATGACATCGTGCTTAAAGAAGTGGCATCTGATGTTATTAATACACCTGTAGGTTTTGTTCTAGTGAATGGAAAATAATGAACTTGGTACTTTTATAAAGCTAACAAGATGGCCTGAAAAAATAAAATTATAAAATAAATTGGCAATTTTGGGGAAAATTCACAATTTTAGGGTTGTCGGACACCAAAAAAGAAATGAAGAAACCATGCGACAGTCCTCTCTTTCAGTATTATAATCTTTTCAAATTCCTTGTTTGCTAAAACAATTTAATTCAATGCATTAAAGTTTTAATTAAATCGATGTGCCCTCCAAAAGAGCGCAAATTAGTAACTCCGTTCATGACAAGAAGTAAGTGGTTGTGGGGGGAGGGGTGAGATTAATTACGTTATTTTTCATTTTTCCAA
>BMAV01002927.1:0-10342 GCA_019973955.1 Trichonephila inaurata madagascariensis
ATTCAATAAACCCCACGATCGAAACCTTTAAAATTCCACCCACCCGGAAAATTTCCAATTAGACCATTAAAAAAAAAATTTTTAAAATTTTTTGCAGCAAATATATTTTCCATACTTAAATTTTTCAATAATAGGTTATCACTCAAGCTTTGAGTGAAAATTTTATCAATGATTTAAATAAAGTCTTAGTCAAAATTTTGAAATTTAACCTTCAAACATTAATCGAGTTGGTTCAAGTATATTATGTATATTTGAGCTAAAATAATAAAAGATATTTAATAAAGTAATATTGGATATAAGATAATATTTTGAAGTTTATCATCAATATTTAACTTTCCTAAGGACTCGGTGACATTTTGTGAATCTAAAATTTTTTAAAAATCCTGCAGTTTTCTTCATTTACATATTAATAGTAAATTCTGAATAAATTTCTTCCAAAAATACATTTTGAAAGAAATTACTCCGCATTATATGTGCAATTATTTAAATTAATGCAAGGACACGTTTTTAACTTTTACCTCATTTTTTTAATATTAAATTGAATGTGTAAATATATCTGAAAGAAACTACAATTTCTTTTTCTTGTCTAAAAAGAGAACTAATGGAAAAAATCTACATTTTTCTTTAAACATAGACTTATTCATAATTTCCCTATATACGCATTTTACTGGTATTACTGCCGGTATATTTCTTTAAAATTTTGGCCTTCAAAATGCGAATTAAGGAATTTAACCATTATTTTTAAAGTTAAAAATAATTATACAATCATATAATCCTTCAAAAACTCTCACAAACAAGTGATATAATTTTTTAAAAAAATTAATTCCTACTTCAACAGAAAAACTCACTGAAGCCATCTGTTGCTGCCAGTTGCCACTTCGACAGAAATAACGGAGAACAGATTTAAAATTAAAAAATAAAATTTAATTAATGAATTAATATTTGATAAAACTGTAATAACATCAAGTGTCATCCCCTACATATTTAAAAAATGTATTTGAACTTGAGTTGATGAATAGAAAGTATTTTATTAACGATTGAAAATTTGAACAAGACACATGTAAATAAATACATATAGGGAGAGAGTAAACTAATACTAGGAATTGGAAAAATATGAAGAGGTTTTTACCACAATAGAAAAACTCCTTAAATTATTCAATCAAATAAAAAAATAATTTAATGTAAATTATTTGTAATACTGTCACTCAAGGTTAAAGAAATAAAAGTAAAATATTAAACTAACACGTATTATATAATGACAGCGATTGTAAGGATAAGTATTAAAATATTTCCTGCGTGTCAGTGGTTTTTGGCCTTTCAAAATGTTTTCCCAAAATTTTTTTCCCTTAAATGTATTGTAAGATAAGCTTAGACATTTTATTATCCGTATAATTAGGTAAGTAGAGTTTCACTGAAAAGAAATATGTTTGCAAATTATACCAATCAGTTTAATCCCGTTGATTGAAAAAATTATGCTTAGAAAAAAAAAAAAAGATTTTACTTTGTTTTCTTAAGTAATTGAATCTCTTGTCGATGTCTTGCTAAGAATTTCCTTACGATACTAAAATATTATTCCATGGGAATTCTTAAATGGAACGGCTAGGCTTAAGATTTGTGCGTTTGCATCTAAAAAGCTCAAAAATATTTATTTTTAGTTTATTTAGATCTAATAAAAACGCATTGAAATTTGTTCAATGATTTGTTTTAAAGTCTTCAATATATGCCACATATTTTTTTGGTATTTCGTAAGTTCAGATATATATTAATTCTCCAAAATGTGTCACAAAAACCTACTTCATTTAAAACGATCTACGTTGAATGTTACAGAATTGGATCAAAATTTGAAAGTTCTTCAAATAGAAAAAAACTCGAATATCACTATCAAATAACGTTTATTATTCTGGTTTATATGTAATATAATTTAAAAGATAATTCCTTTCCATTAAAATAAATTCACTTTGTTAGATTATACGAAATTAGTTTTCCATTATTTTCATATAAAATTAAATGTTAAAGGGATTTTAGTTACATAGAGAAGGAAAGCGAAACTTTAACTACTAAGCGAGTTTTTATACACTTTGATATATGTCCTTATTTCCAGGGCTGAAAATTTCTACACATTGTTTTTAATAAAATATTGTTTAAAACTCAAAAGTTCTCTTTAACATTCTATTAAGAAAGCTTTCAAGTAAGTGAAATTCACTAAAATGAGATAAGATTAGTGAAATATAATATTTAAAAATTTGTTTCTAATACGATTCGTATCAAAGATATAAGTATTCATAGGGAATGTGTTGTTGTTGCTGCTAATGCCACCTGTCTGACATAGTAAGATCGAGGTCCATGGAATTCATTATGGCAAGGGGCTAGATGTACGCCTGTCATAGGCTATAGCCTTGAGCCCCATACAGGTGATAGTACGATTTTATTTCGGTTCCACCTCAATTGGGAGGGAAAACACCCTGGGGGAGGGTCAGGGTCTCCCACCTCTCATCCTCCTGCCACCAACCTCACGAGAGTACTTGAGGCTTTACGGCTGTTTAGAGTATCCCTATACAAGGAAGGCACTATATATTTACTATAATCCATATCTTCACTGGGATTCGAACCCAGGCCCTACGACACAGTCACGACAGTCAGCAGCGTTAACCACTCTACCAGATGGGTGACATTCATAGAACATAATTAATGTATATATGCAAGTGATGTATATATGTACAATATGTCTAGATATATTCTTAGTGTAATAAACAGCATTTTAAAATCCCATATCTGAAATGTTTCCAACAATATAAAGTATCTGATTCCAATCTTAAATTTATCTGCACTCCAAAAACTATCCTTATTTTAAACTTTCTCGGAAAACTAGAAATGATGGAGATACATTTTTTAATGATTTCATTAAGAAGATGAGAGGTCGAAAAAGAGAGATGAAAGATTTGAACTTTATAAATTCAATGTAAATCAGCAAATAAGGGAGAATTTTGGGATAAATGTAAAAGCAGTGAGGGATTTACGAAAAAAGGTTATTTTTATTTATTTCTCCTTTTACATGTGCTAAGGTATTAGAATTAAAAGAGTTCAGAACATCTAAGTAAAATTGATTAAATCCGTATTAAGAAATATGTGAATAGTTCAATTCTAAATTTTAATAGCCTGAAGCAGTAAAGATAACTTGCAAATTGGAAAACAATATTAGTATTAATTTATTAATTAGTAACACAATAATGTATTTTTTCAATTCCTATTATTAGTTCACAACTCACTATTTATACATGTTTATTTATTTACCGTAAAATCCAGCGTATAATGCGCACTTTGAACACAAAAAAATAAGATCGAAACTTAAGGGTGCGCGTTATACACCGGGTATAAAAACGGTAGCTTTAAAAATAACAAGAGAGATAAGCATAAAAAAAAAATTACTTCTACATGTATCGAATCACTGTTATTTAAAAGAAACGACTTTCCTTGTGAACCAAAAGAGTTTATTATGTTAATTTTTGCACGATGATTAAAATATATTAAAAATGAAATAAGTTCACATCCATTTCAGAAGGTGAAAATATTGAACATCTTTATTCCGCTCACTCCGTTATTACATTTTTATTTCCCTAGCTGGTTCTACAATTCTAAGAGAAATAATTAAATCCATCATATAATTTTTTTTTCATTGCCAGATAAAACAAGGTAAAAGACTACTAATTTGAACTTAAAAATATAGACATAGATTATTTCTCTGACAAATAGAACTAAATACACTACTCCCAAGGTAGTTTTTGTTGAAAGAGTAATAATATCTCCTAGCTCATCTGCATTCCTTCATCCATCAACATCTGTTACTTCAAGTTGTAGTTCTAGAAGTATACTTTTTTTTCAAAAGTCTGTGAGAAAATACCTCGAATAAATGAGTAAAACATAAAAGCATATACAAATATTTCAGGATTCTTTGTAAGAAATGGGGTGCGCGTTATACGGCGAATATACTTAAACATTAAAAAAATCAGCTTGAAAGTGTGGGTGCGCGTTATACGCCGGATTTTACGGTATATAAAAAATCTTGTTCAAATTTTCAATCGTTAAAAAAATACTTTTTATTCGATGACTCAGGTTCAAATACTTTTTTAAACATGTAGTAGATGATGTTAATACAGTTTTTTCAAATATTAATTCATTATTTTTTTTTAATTTTAAATTTATTATGCACTATTTCTGATGAAGTTACAACTAGCTGCGACAGATGGTGCCACCAAAGCAGAAATTAACTTTAAATAATGTTTTATATATATTACTTGTTTCTCTACATACTTACTCTCTCTCTCTCTTTCTCTTACCTATACATAGATAGATACCGCAATAGATAGGAAAACACTACACAAGTATAGTATCTCAAAGTCAGCACGTTAGTGGTCTTGTTGTGAAGATTATATTATAACACTCTTCTCACAGTTTTCCTTTTTTTCCACACACATCTTACACATGTAAAAATTTCTACATTTTTGACAACAACCAAATTATGTATAGCCTACCAAATGTGATTGACATCTCCCTTAATATCTATCTTTGCATGTTTAAATGATGCATTTATATATAATTTGCAGTTTATTTTTTTTTAAAAGACTCTACTCTCTTAGAAAAATCCATAAGTAGAAAAATTTTGAAAAATTTTTTTGAAGATTTCTTTTTTTTAGTTTTCTACTTTAGGGTTTTAGGAGAATTTTTTGTAAAATAGTAGTTGTTTGCTTTAACGTACTTTGAATGTATATATTTTTTTTCTTAAAAAAAACTTTGAATTTTTATATATTTTATTTGGTTTCTCCTACCGAGTTATACAAAGGGAGAAGGTTGGCGCCTTCAAACTAGCTTAGCCCCAATTATTCTGCCCTGAGTCCAATACTTCTTTTTGACGACTCGCTAGCTCCCTATTTGTATTTCTTTTTTTGAATTTTTTAAAATTTCTTTTATATCTGTATTATGTTAACTGTTGTCATGTTCTTTGTTTATTTCTTTTTGCTTTTGATTTATTATATGAATTTCTTTCATATATATATATACAACACGAATATATATAACATGAATATGTGTGTGGTTTTAAGTGCATATTTGTGTAAATGGCGTTCAATACGAGAGTATCACTTGTAATATATTAAATGTTATTTACTCATAGATGATTAGGTGAACAGGACCTCAACACAAGACATAATACCTTTACTAGCACTCGCTTGATTACAGTGATAAGCCTGCTTACATGAGAACCAGGATGTTTTCGCTTTATATGTTGTAGCGTTTTTCTTGTCCAAGTAGCGCAGAGATATCAAATGGCGCTGAAAGCGTTCGAAACGGCCCTGGCAATGTCGAAGACCTTTGGCAAATAAAGCAGTTGATAGTCTGGGGGGTTTAGATCTATGTTACAGGGGTTTAACCAGTATAGAAGGACAATTAAAAATATGATAAAGAGAAAGTTTAATGCCAGGACACTAGTTAGTTCAGGGCAGTTTTCAGTGCATTGCGAAGATTATCATTTTTGTCCCGGAAAAATAGTTAATGTCAAAATTTAAGTGTCTTATTTTTTGTGTGTGTTAATGAAAACCTTATAAAACGATTTGACTATTTATTTGAAGTGTGAACAGTGTATATAATTTATTTTACAGTTGAATATATTTAATTAATTAATAAGATGTACAGGATTCAATTTTCCAAAGTTGAGTATTTTGTTTATGTATATCCTTTAATTTTCAATGTTGTGATCTAAAAAAAAAAAATTACAAGAAAAAAACTGCAGTAAATCATAATGCGGTCGATAAAGGTTAAGAGGTTAAATATGCCATTAACATTTTAAAGTTTCTGTTCCATTTTTCTTATGTAATATTATGTATTTCTTAAAACTTATTACTTAAAATTACTATGGAATTTAATTTTATATCAATTTAATTACTTATTTGTGATTCCGTTTTATGATAGAGTTTCTTTAAAATTATAATACTGTTTTAAGAAATATGGATGCTATTGATTTCTCGCTATAAAAATGTCAAATATCTTTTCAGTTTCACGTTGCATTAAAAATTTAATTACAAAAGTGAAATTAAAATCAAACAAACTCAACTTCGCAAAATAATTATTATGTTTTCAAGAAATAAAAATAAGCTTGTTCGAAGGTAAACTTTCAATTAAGTTCAACTATCTGAAAAAAAATTATTTTCATACTGGGTTATAAATATTAAATTATCATATGTCAAGCAAAACTTCTTCCAAGAACGAAAATAAGAAATTGAATATTTTGACAGAATTGAATAACCCATTGAAGCGAATTATGTCAAAATCGAATTTTTTAATTACATTAGATGAAAACATTTATTTTCTTAAGAGTGGTTCAAGTTTTAATGTGTTATGCTATCATATGTAATATGACAGAACCTGCAAGGAAATAAGAACCATTAAACAACTTTTTTCATTCATTTTAATATAACTTTTTATATTACACTTTCTAATAACATGAAAAAACTATTTTGCTTTCCCATTTGAAATACAAAAGTTTTTCAGATGTATAAAATAAATTTGCTTTTTTCATGTTTTAGGAAAAACACATATTGATTTTTACTTAAAAATGCAGATATATATATATATATATATATATATATATATATATATATATATATATATATATATATATATATATATATATATATAATAAATGTATGGTTATATTATTATAGAGAGAATTATATGAAAAAAAAATAGTAATATTTTTTTTCTCTGAATAATTTTTCCTCCAATCGGAAATTTTACTTATGATGAAATGCATTAATTCACAGAGAAATAAGAAAAATAATATTTTTCTTAATAATAATTTAAGAAAATGCAATTAATTCTGGTTATAATATATCACCATCTAAGCCGTCTGGGTGGCGTAGTTGGTTAGGCGCTTTCCTTGTACGCCCAAGATAGCGGGTAGGACCTCTGCCCAAGTCGGTGGATTTTCGAGATGAAAAAAGACGATAGCGTCCATGTCGTATGTGGTATATTAAAGTACCGTATAATGCCTGTTTCATTTGCGTGCTCTAAGCAAAATTAAATTCCTAGTACCCCGCATCATCAGAGTTCAAGTGCCTCCCTCTGGAGATTAAATTGGGCGTCAAAATTACATTGCGGCAATTGATATTCACCAAAATGGTGCCAAACTAAAAAGCGACACAAGCTCTCGGGGAATGTATTGCCTGCGATAGTAACAACTAACCCGCAGACCCATTTGAAAGAAAGAAAGAAAATATCCCACTTTTTCTTCACTATTTTCTTCGATTTTAAAAATAAAAAGTGTAACAATTTAAAATACAATATTTAAATTACAAATTGCAAACACTGTCTAAAAGAATACTGCGTACGTGAAATAAAACAGAATTAACTATATATTAGATGATTCTAGAAATTTTGATGCACGTGAATTCTTATCACGAAGAAAATAACCCAGAGTATGGTGAAGAAAGTGAGGTGAAAAAATGCACCAGTTTTTTTAGGCACTCCTTATTTTTCACCGTAATTACTTTGCAGACTTCTTGTGAAATTAAAGAAACATTAGGAATCAAATGTTGGGAAGGGGATATAACTCCCTCATACATTTTTTGGAAACTATTAAAAAAAAAAGAGATAAATCGGTTTTCTTCATGTTGAAACTAAGTTGTAAATTTTTTAGTTTAACTCTTTCATGAAATTTACCAATATCTCCAAATACACATCTTTCAATTAAACATAAAACATTTTTCAGAGCAAAGATCTTTTTTAAATAAATTTAAAATTTGTCTGATTTTTATAAGTGTATGTTTCTATAAAAGAGACTATGCAGATTTCACAGCATTATATCAAAAGAAGATTTTCAAGTCGATCTTGTACGTAAATTAAAGAGTTAATTTTCATCATTCATTTTACAAAGACAATGCTTACAAGTTCTGCCAGAAGTATCTTAGAACAGTGCTCCCTAAACTCCGGGATGTTGATTGGCATAGGTCTGTGGATCAAACAGAACCAGGCTACCCAAGGTATATATATTAATTATTTCCCTTCGTTAACTGTGGTATACTTCTTTCGGGTTTGGGTGACTTTTTATTGAAATCCATTTATATTCCTTGTTAAATTACTATATTCATTTTTGGTGTGACTGTATATTATTCCGAAAGCATGTTTAAATGCAAAACTAAATTGAACTTATTAAATAAAAGCAATCTAAAATATAAACAATAAACGTACCCATCCTCCATGAAACACGGTAAAATTATTGAGCTTTTACGGGCCCGTGGCGATAAAAATACTAGAGAGCACTGGCTTAGAATATTTGTTTTACAATGAACAACGAAACTATATATATTCCATTATTTTTCTTAACATATCGTTATATCTGGACACATTGTAAAATTTGAATTTCAGTGATAATTGTTGTAGTAGGTAGTTAGAAATAAAGTTTAACTTTTCTTTTTATAGAATGATGCGATTAATGAAAAGTATATATAAATTTTCAACCTAACGTATTCCACAAAATAACTATATATATACAAGTACTTTCATCTAATAATTGTGGGGGGTTTGTTTCAAAACAAAATGTATGCAATATTTTATTTTAAGTATTGGTACTCATAATTTCCTCTTCTAAGTCTTTCATTTTAAGTTTTAAGAAGTCAGTCAACTAAATTAAAGTACTTTTCATGGAACAGGGAATGTGTGTGTCGACGCGTGCGTGCGTGCGTGTGTGTGATTAACAAAAAATAAATATCCTCATAATTTCCTTTTCCCCATTATTATTTTCAAAAAATTACTCAAATCCCTATAACTCAAACCTTAGAAGTAGTTATTTTTTATAAGTAAAGTTACTGTGACTTCTTAAGCAGGGATTTGAGGAAGAATAAATAAAGTGTGAATTTGTTTTCAAAATTTCAAAACTAGAATTTATGAATAAAATATTAAAACTAAACTTCATTTTAACACTAGAATGTTTTACAGAGATATCATTTTCCATACTTTTGAGTCCCTAGATATCTATTGTGTCATAATAGATCTTTAAGTAAAAGAAAATATAAAAATATGTTTTTTTAGTTAAATATCTTATGTTGTCTCACAATTATATATTGAAATTTATTTTTAAACGTTTTGACAGAAATGAAAATAATGTCTCTTTTGTACGTTTACAAAGTATGTTCGTCAACTGTTTGCATGAATTTGAAGACAATTCTTACATTTTAAATTTTATGAAATTATAAATATGAAAAATATCGATTTCTTTGTTATACTAATTGAGTAAAAGAAGTTTTCTGTTTCCTTTTGGCTTAACTATAATTATCTCTTACAAATACAATTGAAATACATGAATATAGTATATTTTAATAGAAAATAAAGAATTTTTCCTGCGTGAGGACTTCTAATTTATATTTAATGTATTATATTATTTAACCCTTTGTCGACAGACGGTATTTATAAGTACCACTCACTTTAAAATTACATAGAATAACCGTTTTTACGAATACTCTGACGATACTTGGCAGGAATATTCTTTGAAATCCACTCTTCCAAGATATATGGCAGCATGGGTTCTATTTTAGCGGTGAAGGCGAGTAGTTTTAAGCAAAAATTGAGTTTTTAGCTGATGACGTTTTCAGCGGATAGCGAAGATTGTCAATTTTGTTCAGAAAAAATAGTTAATGTCAAAAGGTAAGATTCTTATGTTTTTGGTATGTTAATGAAGACCTTAGAAAACGATTTGACTATTTATTTTAAGTGGACAGTGTGTGTAATTAATTTTACAGTTGAATATCTTTAATTAATTAATTAGCTCTAACTAATTAAATTTCCCAAAGTTGAGTATTTTGTTTATGTATATATCCCTTATTTCCAATTAATGATTAAAAAAATATTGCATTAAAAAAACTGCAGTAAATCATAATGCGGTCGATAAAGGGTTAACTTAATTACATAAATTATTTCTAATTCTGTATTTTTCTATATTTGAAAGCTTATGTAGAAAAAAAATTGATGCTTTCACATTATTTTATTATAATTATATCTAAATAGTTAATACTAATATTTATCACACACTAAGCCTGATTTACCGGCGGAAATAATGTTTTGGATACAATCATGAATATATACCGCAATTAGATATTGTATAAGGGCTAGTTTGTTGAAAATTTAAAACTTCCGCTACTCAGAGGGACCTAGAGACCGTTCTACTGATCCGAAAAAAAAATATTTGGACTACAGGCACTTCAGATGATGCCCTCGAGGCTTCTGAAATAAAAAAAAAAATAGTTTAAAAATTGCCAATTGATGGCGCTGTAGGTTAGACCATTCCAGCAAAATATGT
>BMAV01002927.1:10742-45424 GCA_019973955.1 Trichonephila inaurata madagascariensis
GAGCATGCTCTTATGGCACAGCTTCTTTCATCGCACCCCCCTTCCATACAATAATGTATCGAATTCAATGATACTTTACTTAGAAGCAAAAGCTACAATACGTACTTTAACCTCTTAAGTACCACCGGCGAATATTAAAGTCTCACTCAGCCAAAGCTTTAATTGCACCGGACGTATATATACGTCTTTTCGAAGTACGATCTTTTCTGTGCACTGATATCCATAAAATTATTCCGAAGGCTTTTGAATGCAAAAAAAGGGACTTTGACAGAGTTTGCGAAGGATTTACTTATTTCAGAGGATTTGCTTATTTATTCCTTTTTCGGTGGCATTGGCCAGTGAATCGCATAAATTTTAATTGGCTGTTAAGAAAATAATTGTCAAGATAAGTGTTACAAATTATCAAGATAAGTGCTACAAATTATCAAGATAAGGGTTAATTTTTGCATATTATTTTATATATGACAAGCCCATGGGTCATTGGTAATTATTAATGTTGTTCTTAACTTAGTATTGTTAAATTAATCATAAAATGCATTGTGTTTTTCAGTATTAATACATTTATAAGTGTATTATATCAGTATAAATGCGTGTTTTATTTTTTATTATGTCAGAATATATTTTATTGGTTTACTTTCAGTAAATTAATAATTTTTTTTAAAAATCTTCTTTTTTCGACTTTTTAATATGCTTGTGACCCCCTCGTAGAGTTATCACGCCACCCTGGGGAATGTGCCCCACAGTTTGAGAAACACTGTCTTAAAGACATGATGGTAAATTTCCAGAAAACATGACAGATAGGCTTTCTTACTGGGAAGAGAACGAAAAAGAATGAACACCACCGTTGTAGAGGATATTGCTACAGTGGTTGTAGAATCAAGCAGCGAATCCCTTCACGTAACTGTCAACGTACTGACAATTTCACTTGCTCTTGATATATCCTACTCCGCTGTCCAACATATCATGCGTAAAAGTTTGAATCTCTAACCGTATAAGATTCACGTGGTTCAGCATTTAAGACCACACGACCCACACACTCGCCAAATCTTCGTAATAGAATTTCTCGCAAGAATGGTTGTTGATGATTCATTGCCATGGAACATACTGTGGATGAAAGAGAAGTCCATTTCCTTCTTAATAGAGAAGTGAATAGCCATAATCGTCGCTTCTGAGCTACAGAAACCCCCCAATCGGTACATGCCAAGACCATGTATAATACGAAAGGTGGTGCTGGTTCATTGCTTCATTCATTCTCGAGCAGTATTTTTTTGAACGAGTGACCCCTCAATGACTTACTATCTATTCTGTTAACGAGGAACAGTATCGTGAGATGTTACAGACCTACGTAATTCCTTCTCTCCAGGAACGAGTCTGCATACAAGAAACCATATTTATGCACGATGGAGTCCCCCCTCACAACGCGAGCTCAGTCCAACGATTGTTAAGACCGGCATTGTCAGACGTACGTGTGAACAGCCGAGCTTTCCCAACAGCTTGACTTCCATGATCACCCGATCTCACACCTTGTGACTTCTGGTTATGGAACTTTTTGAAAGATAACGTTTACCGGGAGCGCTTGACAACTGCGTCGAATTTGAAGAACAGTATTTGCTGCCATAAGCACCATCTGGTGGCTATTTTTTAAACTATTTTTTTACTTCAGAAACCTCGAGCGCATCATCTGGAAAGTCTATTGCCCAAAACTTTTCTCTTCGGACTAGTTGGACGGCCTCAAGGGCTCTTTGAGTAGCGTAAGTTTAATTTTGCTAACCCTGTTCTTAGGTGTGTAGTGCTTCTACCCAAATCCATGGTTGTAAACAACTGTCTTGAAGCGTAGTTCTAATTTTATTCATCCTTGTGATCTGTTGAATCTTTAACCCCAACATTTTGTTCTGACATGCATACAGATGTTCTCTGACTTTTAAAACCTAACTAATTAAAAAAAATTTTAAATTCTCGATGAGAAAATTCAATTCCATTGTCCACTGTGATGTTTAAAAGTCTCATTCTTAATTCTCTTTCCACCCCAAAATGGTATTTTGAAACAAATCGTACATGCTTCACTTTAATTTGAAATCACATCAATTCATCTACGTATTTCTTGTATGATCGATAATTATTGATGAAAAGGTTTGTTCCTTCCCCTCCCTCAAAAAAATTCATGGATGTTGGCAATAAATCTATATGAACTTATTCTAAAATAAGCTTCATTACCCGTTTGCAAATATAATTTTTTCTTCTGAAAATACCCTAGTTACTTTACCTTAGTTATACTCTATGCAAAGATGTTCCCCGTTTTTAATCGCTTTCTCTAACCTTTATGCCTACTGAATTTTACTCATACATTTGTTGCAACCAGAGGTTGGAGGTGTAGTTTGGGACACTGAATTATCATACATTGTTATTAAATTAATCACTTTTATTTCAGTCTAATCCAGTGCTTCTCAAAATTTCAATCTTTGCGGCCCAATTTTCAATCATAATTTTCATCGTTCTGCCTTCTACAACAACAATGTATTGAATGCAATAAAAATTTACCTTGACGCTAAGGCTACAAAATGTAAATTTAATTATAAACCATAAAAACTATCAAAATAAGTAGTATATCTTGTATACCTCAAGTTTATGGAAGGCACTAATAATTGTTAAACTTGTTTTTAATGTATGATAAATTAATTATCAAAAATAGTGTGAATCACTGATACATTTAAAGTATATATAATCAGTGGAAATGTGTATTTAATTTCTATTACGTCAGAATGCATTTTGATTTGCTTCTTTTGAGTAAATTAATACTTACTTTAAATCTTTTGTTTTTTCGACTTTTTAATATGCTCGCGCCTCCCATAAAGGGATACTATGCCCCCCCCCCAAGGGGCGCGTCCCACAATTTGGGAAACGCGGGCGTGATCAATTTTAATTGGATATCTATCGTAAGCTCATAAGACAAATAACACTTATTTGAGAGTTTGATCCAAAAGTAGAACACTTACCTGATCTGTCTTTGGTTGGCTGTATTTTAAGCCAATTTCACTTGAACGATAACGTAATGACTAACTCTAACACACCCATTGTAAGGGTTTAAATATCATAAAATCAAGTTCTCTCAACGGAAGGAGGTTTTAAACTCAAACCACATTTTCAGAATATTTTTCCCAAGATGATTTATTAAAGGGTTACGGAAAGAACCCGTCACACTCAAAACCGTTGGATAATTAACATGATTAATCTTCTGTGATATCACTTAAATTCAAAATATTATTTATTATATAAATTTTCTATTAGAGGATAACCAGACACTTTATAAAACGTTCCTTCCCAAAATGCAGGAAAAGTATTCTCATTGTTAGAATTGCAAGACCATTACCTTATTTTCCCACTTTACTTTAAATCCAAAAATATCCATTTTAGCTTCACTTATTATATTCCTTTACATATCAGAAACATAGAACACATGTTTTAAATTAATATGAATATTTCCCTTAATCTCTTTAATTAAAAAGTCATTATCACCACCACCCTTCTACTTCACATGTGTGCTTCTTATCTGCAAGTAATAAATAGAGCAGTGGTTAAAAGCTCTAAAATTAATCTCTAGTTCATGACCAAAACGAGAAGTGACGGCGAAGTAAATCAGGAATTGCTCTGTGATCAGCGGTGTTGCAGAAGCGGGTCGACTTATAACTCGCAGAAAATGAAAATTCAGAAACGAAAGTTTGCTTCTTTCATTTATTTTGGAACATTAAGCCACCACATGTTCCTTAAGATAATAATATTTATTAAACGGCCCCATCTTTTTTATTCTATTTTTTGCATTGATTAAATTTTCTTGGGTAAGTGAGTGAATATTAACGTCACACTGTTTAGCTACACGAGGGCTTTTGGCGACGGACCACGTAATTTTGAACCATGGTCAAGTGACGTGGACGACACCTGAGCTGGCACCCCCCTCTCCTAACTACCACACCGCACCACGGGAGGACGTTTCAGCTCTCTACAGATTTAGCGTGCATCGCTGCCCTACACGGCGGGTCTTTAGTGGTACTGGGCGTGAACTCGTGACAAAGCCAGCCACGATCCGATACCTATACCACTCGGCTACCGCGGCCCTAAATTTTCTTGGACAGTCCAAAGCAGCTCCACTGCTTTTACAGTAAAATACACTTATAGCGAAAACTCTTAAGACGAAATATCGGTTTTCATGGAATAATACAGCGCTCCCGACCAACTATTATATATTGGCATGCCTTTTTTCTTAATACGAAACGAAAATCGCTTAGCACGAAAATATTTTCTTTCTAGAAATAAACAGAAGACGGAAAACACCAGCTAGGTTGGACTGTCCTATTGCATTATCGGAAGAATTCATTACATTAGATAAAGATAATGTGTGCGCAGCCCTCAGTTATGGCAGACAAAGACATTTCGGAGTTTGTTCAAGGCTCAAAATATATCATTGATACAGATTCCAACTATGAAAATGGAATAAATAATGCAACTCCTGTTCCCCCATCCTTCGAAATGAGAAACGTCATGAAAGGTATGCACAGTTATTTAGATGCACATTCCAATGATAAATTGAATTACAAAATGGATAGTATCGAGCTATTTGTTGATAATTTGATTCTAAGAAAAATGCAATGAAAAATATCAGATTGTTTTCCAAAACTCAATAAATGTTTTGTTTTTCAAAAAAATTTTGAGCATTTTGTACTAAATTTCTTTAAGTCTTTATAAATGTTTTTGTTTCATTGATTTTTATTAAATATACGCATATAAACATATCTGTATAATTAAAATGTACTCTAATAACTTTTTGATACATATGTGTATTTTTTTTTCAATATCCATTAACACAAAATTCTTTTAACTCGAAAATTATTTCAGTCCTTTCTGTGTTTCGTGTTAAGCGATTTTCATTGTATATTTGACGAGATTAATTAACAAAATAAGCATTTGTAGTTGAACTAAAATTCAAGTTCTCTTGCTTTAACTGAACTCTACAAGTTTTATTTAAATGTTGTCTGTTAACTCCATATAAGTTAATTTTTTACACGTCAACCAATATAATGCATTTGAACAAAGGGATTCTATTCCAGAGGCAATCTTCTAAATATCTGCAAAAATTATTGAGAAGTTTCAGGAATTGTAAAACCGTCTTTCTTAACTTGAGTTTGGTTCTCTTTAACTCTCTTTCAAAAAAGGTCAATATTCACCTCTTCGAGGTTAAATCTTAATGTAAAAAATTCATCGATTAAAACTACTAATCTTGCACTTGATTTTGTTTTCAAAATTAGACTTCAAAACATTCCACGCTAGCTTACCAACTTTAGTGCACCGAATTCATAGAAGAAATTTTATTTCAATATTTTGATATTTCATGATATATTTTTGATATATCATGATGACTTTGATATATTTTTGCGTTCTTCGATCGAACTTGCAATTCAGATTTTTGGTAGCTGTTTCTGGACAAAGTTTGTTTTCCAACACACAACCAGAGCTTTCTTCAACTTTAAATATAGGAGTGATAAAATTTCCGGTGATTTCATCTTTCATTCGCTTATCAAACGTTACAACACTTATAAAATAAGTCTAACGAAATCAGAAGTATTTTTGAAGACACCCCGTGATATGGAAGGGCTCATAACTAATGTTAGAATAATCTGCATATTTTTCAAAGACATACATCACGTATTTTGAAAATAAAAGTTTCAACAGAGAATATTAAGACAAACACATTTATATTTTACTGGTTTCTGAGTAATGAAAGAGAGCTTTAAATTCACAAAGAATATAAATAGAATGCAAAAATCAATCACTATACTATGACTGGTATCAATAACAGTCAAAGTAAAACCGCAGTAATTCATTGCACCTTCAGCCAAGAAAACAACCAAGGAACTTACATTCTAAAGGCTGAACAAATTATTTGCATATCTAACACAGTTCGAAAAGTATCCCACTGTCGTCCTAGATGTCTTCGCACATGTCTTCGCTGTTCAATGGGGAAAAAATAGAAGTAGGAATTTATCGCTGTAAGCAATTCTACTCCAGTCGGTGAGATCAAAGGTCGAATGCACCCGGATCCCCAGCAAACACGTTTTTATTATTATTATTATTATTTAATTTATTTGCAAAATTCCTCATGCTCCGCATTGCATAATATGAGGCTTACAGACGTAAGTGGTAACACAATTATATCATAAAAAACAAATTTGGAGGGAAAAAAACAAAAAAAAAACCTTAAGACAAAAACATAAAATAAAAAGGAAGAGTGGAAATACACAAATATAAATAAAGGAGGTACCAATATAAAACTTTAAAAATCTATGCAGTAAACAAATTTTCTTAAGACATTTAGGCTCTCAGTACTTTTGACCAACAAAGACAAAACAGGTGGCCAGGAAATACCAAAACGTTTCAACTCCTTTCTGAAATTTTTTTCTTTTTCAAAAATAAAGTTTACAATACAACAATACATGTTCCACAGTTTCAGCATCCTGACCACAAGAACAAATATCACTACCAATTAAATTAAATCTAGATAAATAGCTATTAAAATTTCCATGTCCTGTTAGGATCTGGGATAACTTGAAATCAGTAACAAAATTCTTACATTCAAGCCGTTGATAAATGATCGGAAAAACCTTTTAGTCCACAAAGCTTTAGATGATGCCAAGAACTCGGTCTTCCAGGAAGAAGCAGTTTTGACGGTGGTGTACAATAGGGAGGGGTAGTCGACCCTATGGCTTCTGTAACCTCATTTGTTCTTTTGTTCGTTGAGTTGCCTATAAATAGTAACACATATTTGCCCTCACTAACACCCGGTTTACCAATCGAATCATTGATGAAAATGTTTCAAAGGATGGGAGTGGTGACCGAACAATCACTCTGATTTGACGTTCTATCGTCGATATCTCTCGAGCACTGCCTTCTGACATTTATCAACTTCACTGATTTGTAGCTACCGTTTCGTTCGTAATGATGAGTGATTTTTAAATGTGACTTCCTACTTCATTTACCGCCGTATTCATCGTTAATTACACCAACGATCAGAGGAAGAAAACAGGTTTTTCGCTTAAGTTTATTTCGCCGTCGCAAGTTCAGTGAGTTTATTCTAAACCGGCTCAAAGTTTGGTTATATTAAATCGCATTTGATCAGTAAACACAGTCATGAAGTCTGTTTTGACCAGAGAGGCTGCCTACTCTCAGTACTCGTTGAGTAACCAGTTTACTTTCCCTTAAAAGGTAATTAACTAAGGGCCGTATCACACGTACGTTTTTGGTACAATTTTTTTAAGCAATTTTTCGTCCTACTGAGGGGGAAGGGTTGGTGTAAACAAAACGAGATGCTCTGACGTCAGCCACGCCCTATCTCCACATTGAAAAATTACTCGCCGATTTTTCTGCTTCGGAAAACGAACATCCTAAATTATTTCTTTTATTTCGCTTGCGCTTTTGTTGATGGGCGTAAACAGAAATTGAGCACACCATTCTGTTTAAAATATTATACACCATTAAAATATTATACGGCATGTCTGATGTGTTGGACGAAAACGAATCCACCATCTTGTTTATAACGTGGGGCGCCGAAGAACCCCATTGGCTAGAATTTCAAGCAATTTTTATTTGGAACAATTTTTTGAGCTCACTAGCAAAAGGTTGTTCGAAAGCCGTTGCTATAGCAACTGAGTAAAAATTGCACGAATTGGTCGAAAAATTGCTTGGAACGTGTACGTGTGATACGGCCTTTACTCAAAGGTTTCATAGCCCGGTTTAGTTACAGGTGAATATGGTGGTTAGTCCATTCCACTCCTCTCTAATTAGTGACTTTAGCTCTTTTTGTTCACGAATCCGTCTGCAAAGAAATTCGTATACCATATGTGGGTTTAAGGAGCTATTCATGTAATGCTACATTGTAATGTACGAAGGCTCTTGCTACTTATAATTGGGAACCAAAAGTTAATTCTTTGTATAATCTAATTCAGATTCTTCATTCTCTTTAGGAGTTACATATATAGTATACATATTAAAGGACCGTACAGAATTTCATTAGGAATATTACAAAAACTTTTAATAGAGATGTCATTAATAGTTAGCATTCTATTGAAAGAGTTCTGAACTATATTCGGAAATTCAATTAAATAGCATTTAACTGAAATTTTAAAGAGCGTTTAACATCGAAAGATTAATTACGCATTTCGAGTAACCCTTCCGAAGGCTTACTCTAAAATGAAATTAATAATATTTCCTTCAAGAACAATTAGTTATAGAGATAATAACCATGTCCCGTGTTCTTGCTCTGTAAATACTCTTCGAGTTTTCTTTCATTCTTTGAAGAATTTTGATGAACAAATGTTGTTTCAGTCAAACAAACATTAGATAATTTTGCATTTATAACAAATTTCCAATTGGATTCACTGAATTTTTTAAATAAATCTATGCGCTTAAGGCATTATATTGTAATTTAAATATGTTAAGACTATATTCTTAAGTGCCGAAGTTCCACTTATCGTTAGTCTTTTTGTAATAATATATTTAAAATATTCAATGCTTATTATTTAGGAAAAGACTAAATTGCAAAATTTATCAATAATAATTACTTTAACCAAATTTATAGAATTTTAACTGTTTACCACAAGCTTTCCTAATTAGAATTTAACTGTTTTTATCATATTTTGCTAAATATTTGAGGAGGTGTCGAGAGATAAGCATACGAGTAGAAGGAAAATATTTTTAGAATAAGTAATATGAAACAAATAATATTATTTGCATAAATTTGGTTGAAGAAAAATATGGTAAATGTAAATTTAATCATAGAAAAAGTTGCAGAAATAACAAAATTTCATTTTCAAACAAATTTATTAATTATTAAATTATTCTAATTTTTTTAATCTTCCAAACTATTAATTATTTTGAGAGAAATTTAAATCAGTTGTAGCATTTTGGGGGTATTTAAGCTAGTACTTTTTTTGGATATTATCTCTTAAAGTTTTTCTTATTTAAAACAAATTTTCTAATTTTTATTATTTTTCAGGCACGTAATTACTATTTTTAATTTTAAGCTCTGTATTTTACACAGAAATATGAAAAAAGAGCTTTTGGGGATATAACTTTTCAGAGAAAAAATATTTTTAACTCATATCATCAAAAAAAAAGTAATAATATACGAAATTCTTATATTTAAAATATTAAATTGTTTAAAAGTACTTTATTTTTTTAACAAGATAAAATTTGAATGAAAAAATAATTTTAATTAATCGTTTAATAAATTTTCAGATTCATATTCCTATAAACCTGATTTGTTATACATTCCTTAGTTAACACAGAAAAATAATGTACCATATTTATTAAAATACAAGTAATAATAAGAAGAAAAGAAAATAATTCTAGCCCCTGGTGTGAACAAAATATATTTGTTAGCCTAACTGTTTTATAACAACTATTTTTTTTTTATAAAACAATACTATTTTATAATACATTTGCTCACTTCATTTTCAGAAAAAAAAGTGTTGAAAAATCAAATCGTAGTTTGCATTTAGGTATAAAAGGACTTAACAAATTTATTTAGTGTTGAAGCAAACTAAAACATATACATGTGCATCTGTATTTGTATAATATATATATATATATATATATACTTTGTTATTTATATAAACACATTATAAATTAGTAAATTTAAGATTAGTTTATAACACTGCGAAATACTATATATAACACATTCAAAAAATAAAATTGGTTTTTAAAATAATTTCTGTGTGAATATTCGCAAAAATATTACCTAAAATGACTCACAGTAATTTTTTTCTGCTTCTTTTTCTTTATTTATTGTATACGTCAATGTGGTAATTATTTTAATTTTCGCTTTATATAACTTAATTAAATTTTAATACTTAATAATTTAAAAACCTGAATATATTTTTGCATTTTAAATTTATAAAAAATCATATTTTTTAGAACTGAAATCATTGATATACTATTAACAATTTTTATTTTCCAACAATATTGCTCCAACACAAAAAAAATATTAAAATTAATTTATTTTCATGATCCTTTTGAAAAATAATATTTGTATATATTCGAAGAAACGTTTACTAAAAAGGCTAATTCAGCTGCAATTGATACAACATGACTTTATCATTTTATGAATAGTTACAAGCACTTGTTAAGTGTTAAGTGCTAAATAAATAACAAATGAATTAATATTATTGCTCCGTATTTGTTAAGACTGTTCAATGTCAATAAATTTATTAATATTAAACACGCAAAAAGAATAACCATTACTTTTGAGTACTATTTTGATAATATTTGACAAAGCACTATTTTTGTTATCTCTTTCCCGTAAAACTAACTGTTTAAACTTATATAATTTCAAAGAAACTATGATATAATATAATGTATTTATAATGTGTGGTTAAACTTTCCTAAATTAATTTCAATACGCGTGAAACTAACAAACTTTATTTTGGCAAATAATTTTCGAAATTCATTCTTGTAACTCTAATATGTAATTTATTTATGTTTACTGCATTTTCTTCCTCTTGAGGCTACCTAAACTGGACAGAAAATATTCTTTGAAATATTTCTCTGGGAAAACCCGGAATTTTTATTACGAGTCTTTATTATCTTGCTTAATGACAAAACTCATAACAATACGTACAAAATAATGTATTTCCCAGTTCAGAGGAAGCAGAAGATTCAACTAAGAACCTAAGATGTACAACGACAAATAAAGCAAATTACACTCTTGAGACAGAGAGAATTTCTGAGCAAAAAAAATGATACTAAAAGGGACGAAACATACAAAATTAGATGATCAATCGAATGAAATTGATAGGAGAACGTAACCTATTTATTTTAATATAGTTTCTTCGTTGAATACTTATCGATTTAGAATCGACCCAACCAGCAACTGAAAAGTAATGGCTCAGCATAAATTCACTAAGAAAGAATTTCTGAATAATTTTTCTTTATAGATGGGAATATAATGCCATTTGAATATTTCTAAAAAATCAATTGTAGATTCAATATTTCAAATGCTTGGTCAATATATATGTATTAATAGTAATGCTGATATGATTTGAACTAAATTTAATATTTATGTTCTTGTTGAATCTGTATTTAATTTTTTGAATACATTTGTATATATATACCGATAGTGTTAAATCAAAATAATCCGTGAAAAAGAGAAATTTTTTTCTAATTCGTGCCAGATCAAAATCGTGTAAAATGTTTGTGCAAAGACAAAATTGGATGCATTTCATGCGTATTCTACCATACACAATTTCTAATACATTAACATTTAACAATTTTGATGTCCAATTATTTGAATTACTTGTCCATATAATTTCAAAATTATTGTTAAATTATTTATTATTGTTAAACAAATTAAAATAATAAAACAAGTTTTATGCGTCAAGCATGTAGCCATTGGTAATAATATAACATTAAAAACCAGATCTTACGATTTTAGTTTTTCTTTACTCCATATATAATAATTTTCATCGCACCCGTCCCCCCTCCGTACAATAACAATGTTTTGAATGCAATAATAATGTACTATGATTCAAAAGCTACAATATGACTTAAATTATAAACCGTACAAGATAAGTATTAAATTTTGAATATGACATGCCCATGGAAGTCGCTATAGTAATTATTGAACCTCTGTTTTTAACTTAGTATTGAAAAATTGATTATCAAACACATTGTGCGGTACTGATACATTTCTAAGTATATTATATCAGTGTAAATGCTGCAGAGCGTATTCTGTTTTGCTTATTTTATGTAAATCAGTAAGTTTTTAAAATATTTTATTTTCAACTTTTTGATATGCTCGCGCTCCCTATGTAGGGTTATCACACCCTCCGTAGGGGGCGCGCCCCACAGTTTGAGAAACGCTGCCATATATTGCAGAGTAATTTTTAAAGTTTCATTTGTAAACCATTATATAGCTTCTATATAACGATTACTTTTTCTGAAAGTCCAATTCATAATTTTTGAATAAGATTGATAATTTTGTTTATCTATTGTAGAAATTTCAAATACTTAAAAGATAATAATTTTTTGACAAATATATTTAAAAAATAACTAAGATATTTTTCGTTATAGATAAAAAAAAATAATAAATCAGCATTTTGAAATCAAATTTATTGTTTTTTCAAATCGTTAAAATGCGTCAACAGAATATTGCGTGAAATCCTTAAATAAACTTTTGAAATAATAATAAGAGTATTTTTCTTTTGAGACTCTAGGTAGATTCCTTGTGTGCCGACAAGTATAACACAAGGCTTGCAAACGTAAGTCAAAACTCAAACAATAGTGATAAGAAGTTACATGTAGAAGGATATAGGCACAAATGGGAACCAAGATGAGAAAAAAAGTGGATACAAATACAACAAATACAGAAATAAATACAAGATTGCTTACATGCAAACGGAGATAGTCAAAAATTAAAATTATAAATGAGGAAGATAAGAAAACATGATCACAAAAATTTTTCAAAATACAAATACATAAAGCATACATACACACATAGGCATACATGCAGTGACATATATATATATACGCATACATACAAAAACACACACACACATATATATATATACATATACCCACAAATACACATATACGCATGTATATTCATGTACAGAAAATGTTAACAAACACACAAAATTTACAATCTGAATAATACAGTAAAAAATGCTATTAATGTATGCACAAAACGATGTAAAAGATTTTTTGCCTTGAACAAAGGCAGAGAAAGGAGGAGGCCACACTATTCAATATGAGTATTATAAGTATGTTAGCTGCATCTTTTGTATTTAAAATATTTGTAGAACTATACACGAAATTGTACATCAAAACCGTTCTCCAGCCACCACTACTATTGATGACGTATGCGATGGGCTTTAAACAAGGTGGAAAGATTTATCCGTATGTTTCAGCAAAGCCCAGTTCAACTTGCTCCTTAGCCAAGTTAGAGTTGTTTAAGTTACCAGAGGTGCTAATTTCGGAATCTGGGTACCCCTAAATTTCCTACAAATTTAATCATGTTTTCTTCATACTATGCTGTATGTGTACAAGTAGTAAAATTTTGTCATCCAATTTTGTCACAAATTTAACGGAGAGCAGTGTATTTTCAGAGTTGTTTATTTTAGAAAATCAAATATTGCTTTAGAAAAATGAAGAATCAAAAAGAAAGGGAAAATGATAAAGCATTTCTTTCTGTCATGAGCAATCAAAAATAACTTTCTCATATAGTTTGTTTCTATATGAGAAACAAAAATGTTTCTTCATATAGTTTTTATAAGTATGTTTGATTGTACTTTCAATACTAGAAGTAAAATAGCTTTTCTTAATGGTATTAAAATCTCCATTTTTAATTAACTAAATAATATCAAAACAAATATGCATGCAAAAATTGTGGTGAACCCAAATTCGCGTTAATGTAAGCAGAAACTGGAATATTGCGAAATTAATAACTTTTATTTAAGCAGATTTATAATGTAATATGGTTGTAATTAGCAAATGGAAGCAAGTAACCTTATTTAATAACAACAAATATTATTTATCTAAACTTCAGAAAGACATCTTGGATCTGTAAACTTATAGAGCCCTTGACAATGATAATTAGACTTCAAATCATATGCCAAGATATGTAGATATTCTACAAAGTAGCTTTCACAAATATAATTTAAACTGTAACTTGCTTCTGGATTTCACTACCAACAGCCTATGCGAGCTCGCTTCACCAACATTTAGTTAGGAAGACTCATTAACATGTGTCAAGGTTCCTTCACAGAAAGGTGTTCTCAAAAAACAAAAATCTAGAAAGGTTTTTCCTCTTGAGAATAGTTAATCCCTTGACTGCCGATTAAAAGTTACATGATTCTATCCTCAGTGTCATCGTTTTTTACATAAGCACAGAAGAGAAAAAGGATAAATAAGCCAATTTATCTCTGAAATAAGTAAATCCTTCACAAACACTATCAAAGTCATTTTTTTGCAATCCAAATCCTTCGGAGTAGTTTTACTGTGATAGCAATATTATTTAGGAAAGATGTATATATACGTAAGGGACATTTAACGCACCGGTTGAGCAAAACGGATACGTACGCCAGTGGCAGCGAAGGGATTAACTTAATTACGCGAAGAAAATCTGTTACAAAGTGGTAATATATATTTTGCTCTTTTCACTCCAATCTTTAAGGACCAATTTCGGAATTAAGTTGATTTCATTCATTAAAAGTTTTTTTTTCTTAACACTATTGTAAGAACTTTATTTCAACTAAAACTCCCTCACAAATATGGTTTCTAAATTTGTTCATCTTATCTCTTTTTAAGAAATTCTAGACTTCATTTGCATTATATTCTAAAACTATTGTTACAGTGTTTTACGGTTAAACAATACATTAATATTTATGAGATTCATACATAACAACACAAATGCTTCGCATAGAATGTAATCCCTAGAAGCATAATCCAAATCTCTCTAAACCGTACTTCCTAAATCCCAAAATATCATATTTCCGAAAGTGTAAAATTGACCAAACTAACCTAAGGATGTAAACTATGTTCAAATAACGTTTCTAAGCTCATCGAAGTATTTTCCTAAAGCTTTCTAACTGTATGGAGAAGGATTTAATCTAAATCTGTTGTAATACACAGAATTATTATTTTGTTCAAACTGGATAATTCTAATAAATATTTATATAGGTAATAGTGTATTCAACTACATCACGTAACGTAACAGATTTTAATCTGGTGTATGTTAGCATGGAAACCCCTGATACATATGGTGAGATGCTGTCCTCTGAAGATATAATAATATCACACAGGGATCTATCTGAATATATTATATATACATGTGTGTGTACATATAGATATGTGTATGTATGTATAGTTAGTACATAAAAGAAGTGAATTTCGAAACTAGAAAAACAAAAATATTTATTTAAATCGAGTGAGTCACATGGGCTAAAATAAGAAATAATTGCCCTTTTTACGCGCTTAAAATATATATTCCACATATATAATTTTTTTTTCAAAAGTTCACAACAAAATAAATATTGTAACTGAATTATGCATTTCTGAGCAAAAAAGTTGAAGGTTTACGGAATAATTGCATAACAATGCAGCCTTATTGTTTTTTTTTAACGTTAAGACTTCGTTAATACTTAAAATGTTACAGAAATTGTGTTTCTTAAACAAAATTATGTGATTTTCGTTCATGGTAAAAATTATATTGTTTCTAATACCTTTCAATATTGTTATGAAGTTTGATAGGAAAATTAAAGCCAAAGCCTAGCTTAGGCTTTAGGCTTGTATCTTCTTGTAAAATATCTTTTTTTCAAACCGTTAAGGTGTCCGACTACGTTCGGAACCGTGATTTTAAAAAAGCGCATAAATGGATAATTTTCATGATATTTAGTGTCGCTTAGATTAGAATACAAGTATAAAATTTTGTCAAGGACATGATGTCAAAAACATTTATTTAAATACAATATTTTGGCAAGAATCTAACTTAGAATAACCTTTTTTTCAAAATGTTCTCCTTTTGTGAAAAATGCTTCTATTATAATAATATTTTGCCTGTATATATCTCAGACCTCTGTACAGAGGTTCAACTATTATTTTTGAAACATTCACATTATTTTTAGAGTTACAACCCATTGAAATAATTATCAGCTTTTTTTTCTTAAAATTGCTTCCCTCTGTTGTAGTAAAGTATGGATAAACCCACTTCTAAGTTATATATTTCAAAAATTTTAGTTGAGCCTCTGTAGAGAGGTCCGAGCTATATACAGGCAAAATATATTAGAAGCATTTTTCACAAAAGGAGAATATTATGAAAATTGGTCATAATATGTTCATTTTTTGTCAAAATATTGTACTTAAATCATTTTTTATTGTAATACTATTCTTAAAACAATTTTATATATGTTTTCTAATCTAAGTGACACTAAATATTGTAAATATTATCCATCTATACGCTTTTACAAAATCTCGGTTCCGAACGTAGTCGGATACCTTAAGTAAGTATTTGCTAAGTAATACATACTTAAAGAATTCATATATTTTATTAAAATTTATCTATGATGTGTTATAAATTAAATATATTAATTGAATCCTAGACTTATGCAATCTTTAATCAATGTAAGTGATCTACAAAAAGACTGATTATTGACACTAAATAAAAACATCATATCATTACAATCTTCAATGAATATTTTGCGTTCTTTTTTGAGGTTTATGATAAAATACTTTATGCGTTTTTCAGATCATTAGCTCTATTTTAATAACGATCCTTTAATCTAGTACTATTTGATGAAGTCATAATAAGTATAGAATGACTTCTCTGCAAGGTAAAAGCTTTGACTCTGCAAAGCAAGAATCCCCAATAATGTATACAGCAAATTATACTCCTGGGAGAAATAAAGAATTCCTTAAAAGAAAAGGTTATGTGACACTATAGTCATGAAACAGGTTCTAAGCAAATATTTATGAACAAAATACCTATCTGTTTTGAGGCGAATGAATTTCTGCAATACCTAAATGTTTATGACTGCATGTTAGGACTATTTCTGAGTGTTTTTAAATTGTATTTTATATGTATATCGATCTATAAAACACCTTTATCTGTATAGCGTGTGTAACAATGTTTTTCCAAACAATAAATATATTGTTCTTAATAGTAAATATTTCTCGTATGATTTAAAGAGGAGAAAATATATTTATTTCAGAGGCATTACTATAATAAAATTATCTTTGGAGTTTTAATTGCAAGGTTTATGGAAGTTTTAATTTTTAAATAAATATAACTTAAAACTTTTAATAATATAAACCATTACTATTTTCAAAACTTTATAAAACAATTTGTTAACGCGTGTTTGAAAGACAAACAAAATTATGCAAATCCTGTAAATTAGTAAGTTTTCTTATAAAATTCAAATGATTCACAAAAAAACAGCAAGTTTTATAAAATCTAAGATAAATTAAAAATCTCTAATCTTATCATTAGTTAAAAATTAAATGAAAACTAACACAAAAATTTGAATATGAAGTAAACAAATTCCTTACTTTTTTTTTTATTTAACTACATCACTTTGAGAACAAAAATCAATCCCTAAAATCCGAAAGAGTAAGTACATTTTTAATATTCTTGATACGAGGGTAATTCTGAAATTTTTGAGATACGCGCAGACGCGAAGTTAAAAAAAATTATTGGTTTAATTTGAAAATACGAAGTATGTAACACACATACGATTTTTTACTGACTTACTTCAAGTTTTTTAAAGCGAGATCAAATTAAGACCAACAAGTTCAACGGCTGCAATTAGCATTTGTTGATAATTTTCATGTCGTGCTATTTTATTCAGGTGGTTTAAAGAATTTTGCAAAGCTCGCAATTCTCTTCAGGATGAAGAACATACAGGAAGGTCAAGGTCGGCAGTAATCCCGGATACTGTGTCAGCCATACGAAAAATTTTAATACATTATAATCACTGTACCTACCAAATGATACAGAAGGAACTCTCTCTCTCTCTCTCTCAACATTGGATCCGCAGCCATACGCAAAATTATTCATGGTTATTTACGTTTGAAAAAAGTAGTTAGCGGTTGAGTTCCCCATAATCTAACTGAGCATCAAAAAGAGGATTGTGTCAGAATCAGTAAAGATTACCTTAAATTGCTAATTAATGGTGGCTACCGCATCATTTCCAAAATTATAATGGGTGATGAAAAGTACATACCGTTTTTGGATGTTTCAACGTGTCGAAAAAGCAAAATATGGGTCTTTTAAAATGATCCCATGCCGACAATGGCGAAAAGACAACGAGCAATGAAAAAAGTAATGTGTATGCCGTTTTCTTCAGAAGTACGGGATTGGTCAAAGCCACCAAGTTGGAAGGACCGAAGATACTAACATCAAGCTGGTATACCACTAAATGTGTTCCAGAAATTCTCCAAGAAGTAAATGTTGGGGATTAATGCTTCATCAATGCAATGCATCCTCCCATACATAAGGATTAACAGTTGAGTTTCTTAAAATAAATCAAATTAGTGACAGAACACCCGCCTTATTCGTCCGATCTAGCTATGTGTGACTTTTGATTGCTTTTTAAAAAAGAACTTATGTGGACGCCGTTTTCAATCAGAAAAAAAATTGATGTGGCTATCATTTTTTTTCATCAAGTCCAAGAAATCAATGGTTTGGGGCAGTGTTTCTCAAACTGTGGGTGTGACCCCTAAGTGTCGTGATAACTCAACGAGGGGGCGCGAGCACATTGGAAAGTCGAAAACAAAAGATTATTTATGAAAAAAATATTAATTTACTAAAAGTAAACAAACAAATGCATTCTGACATAATAAAAAATAAAATACACATTTACATCGATATGATACACTTATAAATATAGCAGTACTGCGCAATGTATTTTATAATTAATTTAACAATACTAAATTAAGAACAAGTTTAATAATTACCAATGCCTCCATGGACTTGTCATATATAAAATTATATACAAAAATTAACACTCATCTTGATCATTTGTGTGGTTTATAATTAATCCTAAAACTTCCGATTAAAAGTTACGCAATTCGCTCCCCAATGCCTCCATTTTCCACATAGGTGTATGTATGTGAAGTATTGGAGGGGGGGGGGAGAAAAAGGAATAAATAAGCAAATTTTCTGAAATAAGTAAATTCTTCTCAAGGTCATTTTATTGCAAAGAATCTGTCGCAGTCATTTTATTGCATTCCAAAGTCCTCAAAATAGTTTTATGGATAGCAGTTCACAGAAAAATTCGTGGGTAGCCTAATGGTTAGAGCATCGGACTCCAGACCGGAAGGCCTGGGTTCGATGCCCGATACCACCAAATACCCTCCAAATACATACGGAGTACATGCTCGTTAAATCAGTGGGTCCGAAGTCGTGTTGGCTGAATAACGAGTGCAGGGGACTGGAGGATATTTCCCTCCCCTTCAGTTCCATGCCTAAATTATGGATATAGGTGGTGTCGCCATCTATCATCCTTTACGGGAATTTCGCCGAGCTAAATCGTACTGTCATCTGTGTGTTTTCAATTCCTACTCTTAGTTCACAATCTCCATGCATATTCAAATTTTCAATCGTTAATAAAATACATTTTAAAGCGCTCAACTGAGCTGAAATTTTATATACACGATTATTTTTTATGACAAAATGGTAATTTAATTATAATTAATAAAAATTAGTTGATTAAAACTAATTATTCAAAGAATTACAGATACGCGCAGCAACGTTGACATTATGTTTGCGACTTAGCGACCATTTTGGTGACTTGTGTCAAAACTTTAAAAGGTTTTTCTTCTCTTATTTTAGAGCGCTCATTTGAGCTAAAAAATTCTATACACGATTGCTTTGGGTGACAATACGATAATTTAATTTTATTTAATTAAAATTAATCGATTGAAACTAATTATTTAAGGAATTATAGATATTGTCCCATTGGCTTCATTTTTATCGACTTGATTCAAAACTTTAAGATTTGTTTTTCTCACGTTTTAAAGCATTCAGTTGAACTGAAATTTTATGTATCCGATTATTCTGGATTACAATGCGATACCTTAAGGATAGTTAATAAAAATTAATTTGAACTTAATATTGTGATTCTGCCATAGATTTATGCATATTTATATTAATTGTTACTATATAATAAAAAAAAAATAAATAAAATACAATTTTTCTTGGTTGACCTAAGTAGGAATTGACTTTAATTTATTTGTCTTATTTTGGATATTTTTTTAATTCAAAAAGTATTTTCATTTAATCTCGGACTGGTTTCTCATTTACAGATAAATGTCAAACAGTCTCAAAATGTTATTAAAATTTTTAGCAAACGCGATCACCTTTAGTTTGAAAAAGGTCTCTTCACAGTCGCCTCCCCTCTAAAAAATGAAGCAAAAATAAGACTAGTACATGATAATATGAACACCTCGAAGTGTTGATATTGCATAACAAAAGTTTGGGAGGGAGGGAGGGAATACGTTAGAGTTGCAAGAAATAAAACTATCGTCATTGACGATGTGTTGGAAGGAAAATATTGCGTCAATTTGATCCACTTACCAATTTACCTTTTCACCCTCATAGAGACATGTTTAAAAATTATAAATTTCTTTTTTTCAATTAGGTTAATGTATAAGTTTTGAATTTTGAGTAAATTGTTAAGGGAAAAAAGCCCTTTTGGCTTATATTCAGAAATATAATATATTATTGAAATGGGGTTGTATTTCCCCACTTTTATTAACTAACAGTTCTTATTAAGTAAAAATTAATTCTCTAGTTTCACCTTAAAAATGTGTATAAAGTTGTACACATTATTTTATTTTAATTAACTTATTTCTCAAAAGATGGAAGTAAGATATATATTCAAAGGAATTATATAAATAATTTCAAACATTTTGGAAATTCTTTTTATTATTATAGTCACATTACATCAAATAAGTAAGAAAATTTATCATATTTTAGTTAGGTAATAGTGTTCAGTAACATTATCAATATGATTGAAACTGTAGTTTTTAAATGCATTACTTTTAGTTTGAGAACTTTGCTTTAAAAATCGTAATTTAAAAATTACTTCAAGTATAAGAGATAATGACTTTCGAAAAGTAAATTTATATTATGTATTAATATGGAAAAATGCACAGAAGATATAGGTTATACCAGTGCTTCTCAAACTTTCAATACTTACGACCCAATTTTTAATCATAATTTTCTTCGAGCCCCCCTCCATAAAATTACAATGTATTTATTTCAAAAATAACGTAATAAAAGCTACATGCTAAAGCCACAATATAACTTCAATTATAAACCGTAAAAATTATTAAGATAAGTATTAAATATTTTGGGTATAATTTTGTATATGAAAAACCCATGGGAGTCACTAGTAATTATTAATATTGTTCTTAACTTAGTGATGATAAATTAATTATCAAATGCATTATGCAGTGCAGATGCATTTATAAAGTATATTATATCAACGTAGATATGTATTTTACTTTTTTATTATTTCAGAATGAATTTTGTTTTCCTTCCTTTCAGTAAATTTGCAACTTTTCAAATCTTTTATTTTGGATTTTTTGAAATGCTCGCCCCCCTTATGAGATTATCATGCCCCCCAAGAGGGACACGCCCCACAGTTTGAGAAACGCTGGATAACACTCATATTATAAAACACAAATCACAACATTTTAAAAGAAAATAAAAAAATTAAATAAAACATTGGAACAAAATGATAAAATAAAATCAAGAGGCTAAAAATTTATTTATCTACAAAATAAGAAGCAATTAATCGAGAAAAATTATATGTCAACCAAATTAAATTCAGGAAAACAAATAAAAAGAAATATGCATGTGTCAAAACACAATTACCCATATCTTCAAACTATGTAGTAATCAAATTCTACAAATTACTTTTGTCGAAAGAAATTACTAAAAAAACTAATTTCCTACGATTAAATTACCAACGATACGTGTACACAAGCACTGTACAAGTCTCTCAGAAGAAAAAAAATATTAATATTTTTCCTTCTCATCTTATCAAGTAGCTTACAGAGGATTTATATCTTGTTAACAAGATTCAATAAGAGAAGTTTCCTAACTTTTTTCACGATTTTATTATCGTTTCTTCAAAACAACTCGTAAGTGTAATGAGTTTGTAATGCAATATTCTTAAATGCATTCACTTTTAGTTTTCGATGCAAAACATGTCGAAATAATTTCCGCTTGCTTTGAAAAGTATTGGGGTTTTTTTTAAAATCTTTTTTAGAGATTAATCAAATTAGTTTCAAACTCTTATTTTTAACAATTAAAAGCAAACATACTTAAACTAGTAAGAAATACTCTGAAGTAAATGCTCATGGATAAAAAGAAAATCAAGACAGAATTAACAATACAATTATTTAGTACTTTATCCTTTCGCCGGCGCAGTTTATAATATCACCAAAAATGATACAACCGACGCCAAATGGAATATTCCCAATGGTAATCTTTTACCACCATCATTTTCAAAACAAGTTGTTGTTTTTTCTTAACAGTAATGTCTTTTTCAATATACATCAAAAATGGATGAAAAACCAATGAAAACTAACATAAATAAGCAGTGGGTGTTGTTTTTTTCGTATCTGTAGTGTATACTGTCACCAATAAAGCCGACTTGGCGAGATTTGCCCCGACAAAACAGAAACACTTCAATTATTTAAATGAACGATTCATCAATGCGTTACATGAATTAATTCTTCGGACAAAATGTAAAAATTTATGCATCAGATATATTGCTATGAGCCCGTCAAAACATTTAACAAACTGTAGTTTAGCACTTGAAATTCAAATTATATAGCATAACAATAGTAGTTTAATTTTATTTATTTATTTATTTTTTTTGTCGATTAAAGAATTTTTTTGAATGATCATACTAAACATAACTTTTGTTCTTGATAATCCGATGTTTAGAAAATATTCAGAATATTTTTAACATATTATATCTCTTGAAAGTTTAAATCCTAAATAGAAGAAAAATTTATTCTACTTGATAAAGATGGAATAATAGATGATTAAAATATGCATTTTAGTAAATGAGATAAGTTAAATACTTATTTTGTGTTTTTCATGGAAAAATGTGACTTCTCTCAAAATTCTTAGATATAAATACACAATAAAAATTTCTTTAATTTTCTTCTCCTGCTTTATATATATATATATATATATATGTGTGTCAGGTTTATTATTCTATAGCAATTAAGTATTAAAAACATATCAAGTTATTTTACAGAATCTAAATTATATTACTTTAAGAACTTTTTTAAAAGTAGAATTAGAGAGAGGTTATTGTGTGTCTTATACAACTGAATAAAAAAAAGTCAGAAATTTTAAACTACCTGAGCTATTATATACAATCATGTTATCCAAATAATATTTTTTGATGGTTTATTAAATGAATTTATTAATTCCGTGTTGATTTATACCGTAGCTAGAAGAATTATGCACCAGCTGCTTAATTTTTTTTATTAAAACGCTGCCTGAACTACCCGTTTACAGCATGGGGGGATTTTTAAAATAAACTCATCAGTTTCTCTCTAGATAGCTTGCAAAGGATATTTTTAATTATGGCTCAGATCAAACAGGGGGTAAAGCAACATGACAAAAATTATTCTTCTTAAGTTATGGCTTATCCTAATCTTTTACATAACTTTCAATGATTTATTGACATGATACGTTTTTTTTAAATGATTTTTTCGAGAAAGAATTGTAATTCTGATGACAAAAGGACATATAAATATACTCTTGCTAGAAAAAGTCTGCGTTCACACATAAGAAATCATACAGCAAAGGTAACATTTAATAGAAATATAATTTTTTTAACAAAATTTCATGTGAGTTTTTTACTATTATCTTAGTATTGAGCATGCATGACTCGTTAATTTTGAATTAAAACTGCTTAAGATAACGGTAGTTTTATAGCAAAGCACATAAATATTAGGCAGAAAAAGTCGGCCTTCACTATTTTAATATTCTTGATTCCTGGAATTTTTATCAACAGGCGTTATAGGTTAACATAGTTTTTGCATTCAGTTATCAAGTAAAATAGCTTAAGAAAATTGGGACAGAATAACTGTCACATTTTTGTGAGATATGAAGCAGTTGCAGAACATGGAAAATAAAAGGATGGAAATTAGTATCGGTGAGCGTGAAATCACCGTGAAAATGTAGAAAGATGCAAAATGTCGTCGGGATATAGCCAGATCCGTCGGACAGCAGTATTCATCTATCCACAGCGTGTTGTTTATAACTCTAAATCTACAAAGGTTTACACATCCAAACCTCATTTAGGTCGTCCATATAACCTCACAATCAGAGAAAAACGAGGTATGATATGAATGGTGAAGAAAAATCCGCATTTGACTGCAACTTAAATAGCAACAGACATAAACTGGTATGGAGAAAACCTTGTACAGCACTTCAAAAAGAGCATTTAGCACCAACGGTAAAGCACAGTGGTGGTGGAGTCATGGCGTGGGGGTGCATGTCGAGCGATGGTGTTGGCAAGTTGGACTATATTGAATCAATTATGAACAAATATGATTACCTTGTTGTCCTAAAAATATTTTAAAGGAAAGTGCCACCAAACTGGGCTTAGGATCATTGTTTATAACATGACAACGATCCTAAGAACACCGCTGAGATTGTGAAGGTTTGGCTCTTGTATAAGGTGCCAAATTAACTGTACATGCCCTCACAGTCCTCTGATCTGAATCCTATAGAGCATCTATGAGAGTTTCTGGAGTGTAGGATTCGTCAACACAATATATCTATCAAGGATATGCTAAAGAGTGTTCTTAAGGGCAAATGGGAAAAGATAAGCTCTGAAGAAACCACAAGATTTGTTAGTTCAATGCCGAAATGACTTCAGGAGGTTCTCAAAAGACGAAGTTAACCAAACAGCAACGAAATAGCTCATTATTCCCTTTTTAAATAATTTTTATAGCTACTACTAAAACAATGAACACAGACTTTTATACTTGATTTTTGTTAGTATCACTACAAACCTGTCTTTAATTTAAAAGCTATTTACTTTTACCAAATTTACTTTTGTTATTCTGAATATTTAAAATAAACTAAATAAAATATAGTTTGAAAAACTTTTTAGAATTCTATTTTTTAAATTTTTTTCCGTTGTCCATGTAAGCAATAGTATGTGAACGCAGACCTTTTCTAGCAAGTGTATACAAAAAGTTAAAGTCAGAATAGGTTGTAACATTATGTGATGAAATGTACATCAAAATCACGCAAAGCAGTTCACCGTTTCCTTATCTGTTAAGGAAAAAAATTGCGAAAATATTCTCACTGATTGTGTAATTAAAATCTTTACAAAATCCATGATCCGTCATTGTTTTTTTTAAAGTGAAATAATTATTCCGTATTCCGAATAAACTCCATTTTGTTTAAATTGATGGATTTGCATATGTTACCTTTAAAAAAAATTTGAAATTCGTGTATTCCATTGCTATTTTTAAAAATTCGTCACAAATTCGCTACTTTGCTTACATACACCAAATCACTCCCTATTAAAAAGGTAGTTCTTGTACATATTTTAAGAAACTTAATTTTGCAAAGCTCTGCTTAAGAGTTAGGCAGAAACATAATCAAAAAGTGCTTCTATGTTAAAGTTTTAAAAAATCTAAATTGAATTTTAGACACTTACTTAGAGCTGCACATCAGCATTACTCCTATTTTACAGCATACCGATGAAAAATAAATATGTGCACTAAAAATAGGATCCAAACACGCAAAATAACATGTATCAGAAAGTTTTAAATTGGAAAAGAAATTACAAACTAGCCTTAATTAAAGTGAAAAACGGTCTAAAAATATAGTTTGAGTCAACTCAGCTTAAAAATATTTAAATACTTAAAAGGAATTATATTACTATTATCCGATAGGGAAAAGTTGACTAGATTTGATTAAACTATCATCAACATTGCGTTAGCTAAATTATGAAAGAAATTACAACAGTAAAACTTTTTATACTCCTCGTTTTTTTTTTTAATTTGAAGTTCAGAATTTTTATATGCAACATAAAACGCACCGCCGTAAATTTTTATCTTTTGTGTGTATGTGTTAAAAATGCGCGTTATGCATCAGATTACACGATAAGTTAAATATATCTGTGAAACAGTTAAATCAAACCAAAATTTAGCTTAAAATTGCTTTAAAAAAAGTTAAGCTTCAATCAAATAATACCAAAAGTACAAAAACAGAATTCTAAACACTAAAGATGATGCCAAAACTAAAATAAATCTTTTAAAAAGAAACTTTTTATGATAATTTATTGAAAAATCGATTTAAACTCGGTCGTAAAAACAAATAAAGGAATAATTTTAACGAAAAATAAATGGAATAATAATGTAAAAATAAAGCAATCACCAAAACATGACATTTACATGATTAATTAAATAAAACAAACGTAAAAAAATCTTGAAAATTCTAACCAAGAGGTGTACACTAATGAGAAAAAAAGTTTTGCGAGACATATGAATACTTATGTCTGCATATCTGTCTGCATTTGCGCTGGTTAACATATATATGTTTACGCTTATATATATTCCAACTGTTTAATGAGAGAATAAATATTTATCCCAATTTTATGTAACACTTATTATTTAGGATTGATTTTTTTTTAATTCGTGTATCAAACTGCTTTTTTATTGTAATTTTCAAATTTCATTACTTTTACAGACTATTATCTGCAATTTCTCTGTTTTCATCAAGCATTAAATCTTCTGTGTAATACGAATTACATATTTCCATAAAATTTCACTTTAGCATCAAAAATTTATTACTTTAAAAATAAACAAATTGATGAAAAAAATTTAAATTAGATAACCAAGAAAATTGTAAGATAATAACGCAAAAAGTCAGTGGCTTTTTATTGTTATACAACTGCACTTGCTGGTTTATTCATTTTTGTTTACAAAGTTCCAATCAAAGTACCCATGCATTTTTCAATGTTACGCAGAAATCTCCAAAATAAATTTTATTTTTTTAGAAATGTGTGTATTTTTGCTGTATATGTATAAAGCTTCTTAAACTTTTGTACATTGTTTCTTTGCAATAGTTAATTTAATCCTATTTTGAAGAAAATAATTTTTGATGTGAAAAAAATACATATTTTGTAAAATATAATTTTTTGTACATCATTCATTCATATGTGCATTTATAACATTATGATTCAATTCATTTAAATGTTATCTTTTTTAAGACGAAGTAATTGATCATTATTTGCAGAGGTTATATATCAAGAGAGAAATCATTTTAAATACATATTTCATATTTCAAGAAGTCCTTAAATCTGAAACATATCTTGCTTCACTTGCGATATAATTGCTATATTTTAATATAACTACTGCTTGAATAAATTTTTCATCAAGATGCCAAGTTTCTCAAGCCATTAAACTAAAGAGGAAATAAACGAAAAGAAAAGAAAAACATTACTTAACTATTTATCATTTAAATGATGTTAAAATAAATATCGAAAGAAATCATTTTGCATGATTTGATATGATCATAAAACATTTAAGAAGACATGGTACAATTTTAAATAAAAATATTTCATAGCATAGTTTTTACAGATTATCTGCTTAAAACTATTACATATGTCATTCGAAAACAGGAATTTTGCTCAAAAGCACCACAAAAAAAAACCCATGTAATTTTTTAAAAGAACAATTTAAATATTAAGAACATGAAATTAAAATGCTGCTTCTTTCATAATAATTGACGTACATGCATGAAGTTTGATTTATTTATATGTTTCATATGGTAGGGCTATTGAAACATAATGATTGCACATAATAAAATTATATTTTTATGGATGCTTATTACAAGTCAATTAATTCTCAACTCAGTTATTTTTGTAAGAAAATTAAGTATTGCTTTGATGCAAAAGGGCATGCTAACTTTCATAATACACACTTACAAAAAACATCAAAACATTTGTCACAATAGAAAAAATTCTTGGAATTTTAAATGTAGGAAAACTAATGATATTTTTCTATTATGAGATAAATCAGTTTAAAGTTTTCATTTACTATCGAGTTATGAATATCAAACAAACATGTAAGTTATGAATAACTTTTTATGATTATTTTTAACTTAAAGCTCCCAAATTTTGTGAGATAACAAAAAAAAAATATATATATAAGAAAATATGCTAAAAAAATGTTTTTGATTGTTTAGATCAATTTTCGTCAAATAAATCATATTACATCTCCTCAAATCCCTTGGATGTAAGAAAATTTTTTATAAAACATGTTTAAACCATTAAGATTTAATTGCTGGATAAAAACTCACGAATTAAATTGGCATAATTTTTACTATAGCTATACTGCTATAATAGCATACACCAGTGCTTCTCAAACTTTCAATATTTGCAACCCAATATTCAACCAAAATTTCCATCGCACCCCCTCCATACAATAACCATGTTTGAATTCAATAATACTATAATTTGACACTAAAGCTACAATACGACTTTAAACATTTAAGTGTTACCGGCACATATAAAAGCCTAGAACAGCCAAATCGTTAATTACCCGGACGCATATATACGTCTTTACAAAATACGATCTTTTCTGTGCACTGCTATTCATAAAATTATTTCGAAGGCTTTGAAATGCAATAAAAGGACCTTAATAGTGTTTGAGAAGGATTTACTTCTTTCAGAGAATATGCTTATTTATTCCTTTTCTTCTCTCCCCATACATCACTTATGCGGGCCTACGTTGAAAATGGTGGCATTGGAGAGCGAATTGTAATCTTTTAGCATAATTTTTAATAGGCAGCTAAGGGATTAATTATGGACCGTACAAATTATCAAGACAAGTGTAAGTTTTTGTCTATAGTTTTTTATATGACAAGTCCCTGTAGTCACGAGTGGTAATTTGTTCTTAATTTAGTAACGTTAAATTAACTATAAAATACATTGTGCAGTACTGATACATTTATAAATGTATTAGATCACTATAAATATATGTGCACTTTATTTTTTATTATGTCAGATTGTATTTGTTTTTGTGTTTATTTTCAGTAAATTAATAAATTTTTTAAATATTGTTTTGTTTTCGACATTTAAATATGCTCGCACCCATCTCGGAGAGTTATCACGCCCCCATAGGGGGGTGCGCCCCACAGTTTGAGAAACGCTGGTATACGCGTGTAATAAGTTTATTTTGTAATGACAACT
This sequence comes from Trichonephila inaurata madagascariensis, assembly GCA_019973955.1. Taxonomy (NCBI): domain Eukaryota; kingdom Metazoa; phylum Arthropoda; class Arachnida; order Araneae; family Nephilidae; genus Trichonephila; species Trichonephila inaurata. The sequence continues at coordinate 39,530 of BMAV01002927.1, forward strand.
CTGAAGAATAGTGAATAATTCCAAATTGATTTATAGTTTCGTATCACTAATCATACACACCATATTTCAGTTAGTAATTTATAAAAATATTCCAAATGAGAAAAAATTTAAATGTGGTGACCATTTGCACTATTTTAAAAAAATCGAATGAATTTTCAAAATATTTTCCAATGTTAAGAATGAAAGAAATCGAAACAAATAGAAAAGAAAAAAAAATATTTTTTTAATTTGCTCCTAGTTTCTTTTCTTTTCTTTCTTTTTTTTTTATCTCGATAACACTAAAAGAAAGAAAAGATTCTTTTTAGAATCCAAGAACTCGGCGCGCGAGATTTAACAAGAATACCTAAAGGCAATATCGAAATAAAGCTTCGCTTCTTTTCAAAGACAACAGAGCTCTGATTAAATTTATTTATCTTTCTTATTTAAAAAATGACATGAGAGAAGATTCGGTATTATTTTGCTTTGTATACAAGAAAACTTTTTCAATAAAATTAAATTCAAAATGATAAAGATTTTTAGTGCTATCGAGTTTTTTTACTTCATTAATTAGGAATATATAAAAGTAAATTTCAATCTAATCTCTTTAAAAGGAATTTCAAAAAAAAAAATCTTTTTTTTTAAAATTAAAGAGTATTATTTAGAAATGGTTGTGACATTAACAGGCATTATATATATATTTTTATCTAACTTATCAAGAAAAAAACTAAGAGAAAGCAAGAGATTAAATAGAAATTTCTTGCCCCAAAAGAGTAATATTATGAATTCGTTTCTTATTTTTGAATTCTTCAAGAGCTGTCTTATTTTCTTCGAGAGTTTCATTACGATCAGATTGATAATAAATGGATGATATTGTTTTCAATGGATTAATCCTTGATAAAACAGTTTTTTAAAACAAGTAAGGTTCGATTTTAGTGTACAAAGTCAATGTATAGGGTGTTGCCAAATTCGACCAACTAATTCAAAGGGGTGATATTAAGCAGCATGGGGACGACAAATCACCTTAAAACCTGGAGTAGCAAACCTCATTTAGTCGGTGAAAAATGCGAAAATAGTAGCCGTCGGAAATACGATAAGCCAAGCAAATGCTAAATTTGGAGATGTGTGGTAGGGTTTAATAAATCTGCTCGAATGGGGAAAATAAAAGAGGCCGGTGATGATGATGCATCAGCACAATTTCAAATCAAGAGGCGTAACCCCCTTAGTGCTACATATCCTGGGAGGTGAATTTCACATGGTGAACCTATTGCTTGGCCTCCACGCTCCCCGAAACTTAATCTCCTGGATTTCTTGTTCTGGAGCCTCCTGAAATCGCTGGTAGAAGCAGTGGAGAACCTCACGGCACAGATCGTAGTAACTTCAGCTCATATCGCCAACACACCGTATTAGTTTGAACACTCTCTACAACACTTTATGCATTGGTGTCGGTTGTGCTATGACCTACACGGACGACACCTCGAACTATTCCTGTAACCATCACTTATCGTTACATTTCTGACGTCAAGCTGCAAATCATGGTTCGTACTATAAACATAATTTACGTTCAATAAATGTATTCCTTAACACTTATTGCCTTCTCCCGTTGGTGTAGTGTGGTAGTTAGGAGAGAGGGTGTCAGATCAGGTGTCGTCCTCGTCAGTTGACCATGGATTAAAATTACGAAGTCCGTGCCAAAAGCCCTCTAGTAGCTGAATAGTGTGACCTAAATATTCCCTCACTCACTCACACACTCTTATTGTCCGTTTTTATTCCACTTGATATTCCCCACCCCCTTCATTATTGTATTTGTGAATTATTCTTACTAAACTTGGTTTATGACCTCCTGTTCTATAGTGATTTGTCATCCGCATGTCTGTCTACTATGATGCTTTTGAATTTGTCAGTCTAATTTGGCAACACCCTCTATAGTCTCTGGAACTTGTAAGGATTTTTTCTCTTATGTCTGTGATAGATGAATGGTCACCATCGCGAACTCGTCGCCAACATTGTTTTTGTCGATTTGCGAGTTCTAGTTCTAGTTCCAATAAATATTTCATGTGTAGAGAAGTTGATGCACAATAACTCACTGAGGTCAGATAATTTTGAACCACGGTCAATTGACAACGATTGCACTTGATCTTGTATCCTTTCTCTAAAATTCGCCACAACAATAGAAAATAGATCCACAACAGACTTGACGTGCATCAATCACTCTAAAAGGCAATCTTCAGTAAAACCAGGATAGACAAAAGAAAATCAGCCACGAGTTCAAGACTATTTTCTAAAAATGAGAAAACCATAAAAGTGGGCACACAATCTATATATATATATATGAGAGAAATATGTATGTTACTATTCCAAAAATTTCCTAAAGTAAAATGAAAACTAGAATCAATCATTTTTTATCAAAATGTTGCTGCTGAACATGGTTATTTAACAACCAGAGAAACTCTTCACCAGTAGATATATTATTATTTGTTTGAATCCAATTTATATATTTTGGATGGAAAATAGTATTATTTTTAAATTCGCTGTTTTTGATAAAATTTAGATCATCAAAAAAGTGGCAAATATTCATCAAGTTATATAAATAATACGTCAAGTTTATAAGAATAATTTATTGCTTTATGTTGTGATATAAGTTATATGTTAATTTGAATAAATAATGCGTCAAGAAATTAAATCCATTGCAAATCTAAGGTTTAGAGTATGTTTCATTTCAAAGGATATCTTACCCAACTTGGGTAATCCTTCTGGATCCTTATTCTAAGGGAATTATTGCTAATTCCTTAAGGGGGAATTTGCATTGGTGATTACTAATATTTCGCTGAATCTAACAGAAACACGTCCACTCCTCTGTTTCTTTTCTTTCTTTTTGAGAACAGATTTAGTTTCAGATTGCTTAAACTTTGGCAAAGAGAATTTAGTTAAGGGATAGATTTTAAAAGGAAGTTTTTGATCAGATAAGAAAGACTTTATGGATTGGTATATTTTATCTCATTTAAAATACAATTAGCTTGCACTCAGAGGAGAGTTGGAATCTCAGGCATTCCTGATAAAATTTTCTAAATATTCACGCAGTACTATTCAAATGTACAAAATTCCTAATACTAATCAATTATTTATGTAGAAAAATTACATTTCTTCTTAATATTCAAAAAAATTCAAAGAATACTTGTACTTTACATATATTGTCTATTTATTGGATATTAACCAGAACCAATAGAAAATTAGGCAATCTCATGTATTTTACCAAACAAAAAAACTTAAGAGTCATAAAACCACAGATTCGATGCTTTTAAGAATTCATTACAAATAATATATATTTCTAAGAAAATCAAATTAGTAGAAGGAAACTAAAATATTTTTTTAAGTTGAAACTTACAAATAGAAAAGTACTCCGCTGTATTTTAGTTCTTAAATTAAAACTGATAAAAGTAAAGATGAATTTGAAAAGTAGATATTAATGTCCTATAAAAGTTTCTTCGTAAAAATAACGCAGTATAAGGTATTGTGAATACCGCAGAGCTGGGACAAAACATATTCGAACAAAATTCACCGTTATCTCTTGAACATTTATTTCATAACTAAATATATGAATTCTTTCTGGTGCTTTTTATAATTTTTAATCATATATACATAGAAGTAGTTTTATTCCTTTTCATAGTATTAATGAATATTTTTTGATAATTAATTTTCAACATGCAAATACTTAATATCCGAAAGACTCAAATTACCTGTTATTTAATTTAAGAATAAAACATTACATAACAGTAATGTCAAATAACTCGAAGGAAATTTTTACTTAAACATTTTATACCGGTGCCTATGTTTGATGAAAAAAATATCTTAAACTAATATTCAAAATTGATTTAAAAAGTCTGCTAAATACGATAGAAAATGCTAAATAAAACTGAAAATAGTGTAAAGAAAATCAAGCAAGGTACTACATTAGAGGAAAATTCTTGCTTAAGGTATCCGACTACGTTCGGAACCATGATTTTAAAAAAGCGCATAAATGTATACTTTTCGTGATATTTAGTGTCACTTAGATTAGAATACATGTATAAAATTTTTTAAGGGCATTATGACAAAATAAAAATTATTTAAATACAATATTTTGGCAAAAAATTAACTTAGAATAGCCTTTTTACAAAATGTTCTCCTTTTGTAAAAAATGATTCTATTGTATTAATATTTTGCCTGTATATAGCTCTAACCTCTGTACAGAGGCTCAACTATGAGTTTTGAAAAATTCACATTATTTTCAGAGTTAAAACCATTTGAAATAATTATCGGCGTATTTTCTTAAAATTTCTCCCTTCTGTTTTCGTAAAACATGGATAAACCGACTTCTAAGTTATGCATTTCAAAAATTCTAGTTGAGCCTCTGTACAGAGGTCTGAGCTGAATAAAGCAAAATATTATTATAATAGAAGCATTTTTCACAAAAAAAGAATATTTTGAAAATGTGTCATTTTTTGTTATTTTTTGTCAAAATATTGTATTTAAATATTTTTTTATTGTAATACTATTCTTAAAACAATTTTATATACATTTTATATTCTAAGAGAAACTTAATATAAATATTATCCATTTACACGCTTTTGCAAAATCACGGTTCCGAACGTAGTCGATACCTTAACTATTAGTACAAAAATACATGTTTAAAAAATAGTATGTTTAAGTTCGGAAACAAGAATTTAAAGCCAAATTATATCGTATTATAATAAGATCGAATATGGCTCTGGTATAAACACAAGCAAAACAAGATAGCCTTATATTAAATTTTCCATTTTTTCCATGAAATTACTTTTTAATCTAAAAATATTTGAAACTCTTTATAAGTTCTGTTTAAGTTTAAAAATCGAAGAATTTCAAGATACTTAATAATTTTATAAGATGGTAAAAAAACTTTTTTGATGAATAATTTAATATATGTTGCTTCAGAAATGTAGAAAAACAAATATTATAAAAAGAAAAATTAAATTGAATTTCTACTTATGCCAACAAAGAGAAATTTTATTTTAGGAAATTTAATTAAGGAATTAATATTTGAATATTTGAAAAAAAAATGCATCAACAATAAGTGTCATCCACTACAAGTTTAAAAAAATATATTTGAAGCCAAGAAAAAATTCGTTAAAAAAACTTAATGGCGCCATCTATTAATGCTGGCTCCGACTTCGTCAGAAATATTGCAGAGTAAATGTAAAATTGAAAAATAAAATGTAATAAATGAATCAATATTTGAAAAAAACTGTATCAACATCAAGTGTCATCCACGACAAGTTTAAAAAAATGTATTTGAACTTCAAAGGATGAATAAAAAGTATTTTACTAACGATTGAACATTCGAACAAAATATATTTATAAATAAATAAACGTATATAGGGAGAGAATGAACTAATAGTAGGAATTGAATAACAAGAAAAATAAGCTAAGAAAATAAACATTTTTTTAAATCTAATTGTTTCATATAAAATATAAATAAAAAAATAAAAATAAGCAATTCGAGAAATATTTGAGCTATCTAACTTCTCTAAGGGAATATATTTAAGCTAATCTTTTTCATCTTTATAATATAGTTACTGGGAAATAATTTAAAGTCCAGACAAATTTCCTTGTAATAATTTTGAAATCAACTCTTATATTTCTATTAAAGTACAATTGAAGAGACCAAATACACAAAATTAACAAAGCAAAATATCTTCTGATGTATTTCTTATGTCAGACACATTCTAATTATTCTAAGAAATCATTCAGGAAAATTATCTATTCTATTACTCAAGAGATTCCCGGTCGCCATTCAAAGGCTTTCATTATATCAATTACTAGTGCGCCAAATTGCTACATTCTTTCATAATTGCTAGCTTGAAGCGTTAGCATCAACTAATGCACTATGGAATTTTTGCTGAA